>ML837153.1:0-15412 GCA_009831015.1 Picea engelmannii | reverse complement strand
CATATTGAGGAAGAGTGCAAGTCAAGAAAACAAGATAAAGGGAGGAAATTCACATGGGTAGGATACCAAAATTATTCATTCACGTTTTTGCATGGAGAACAATTTTTACATGGAGGTTTTTGGCTAGCAATGGAGTTCTGAGTGTTGAATCTTGAAGGCAGTTGTTGTGGGAATTTTAGGATGTTCCTTAGAGTGGAAATCTCATGGAGAAAGACGTTGTGTTCCTAGGAGTAATGAATTGTTCAAAATTCATTAAGGAAGCACACATTTTGGTTGTTGGGCGAATTTTCATTGCAGTTGTAGAATTCCTGAAGTCCCAACAAGTAGAATTACTGTACAACCTATGTTGGAATCCTTGGAGGGGAGTGGAAAGGCCTGAGGGACTGTGACAAGTGAATGAGATTCCATACCTTGGGTTGTCTAGGTTGAAGGGAAGGAAGTTGGTGGACTAGAATTATCTGTGAGTTTTGACTATGAGAGGGGAACATTTGCCAGCCTTAGTGATGTTGGGTTGTTATATTTTTTGCAATGAAAATCTAGTCGAGGTGGATTGACTGGTAGTCGAAGTTGAAGGAATCACTAGCAATTAGAAGGTCAAGGTGGTTCGATCGGGTAAAAAAAATTCAAATACATTGACAACAATTTCAAGGTCGAGGTGGCTTGACCAGGTAAATTCGAAGTCGAAGAAGTAAATTGACAAGAGGTTGACAAGAGGGTGTGTGTAAATTGACTGGAGATTGAATGAAGGTCGACTGGTAGTCAACTGTAATAAAATCTCAAGATTCATGGGATTTGTAGCCAATGATATGTTTGGATATGTAATCCTTTTTGGGTGCTTCTTCTTCAGGGTTTTTCATACTGTAAAGCCTATAAAGAAGGCGTGTTGTAATGTTGTAAAAGTTGATATTAGATGATAAAATCGTAGAGGTTGTTGGTCATGTAGATGTAAGCCGAATTGGCTATAGGGTTGTTATTGTGTAAAGCAAGAAGGTATGATGTTGATTGTGTCTCAGGTGTGGACCAAGATTAGATATGTAACCTTTTATTATGAATGGATAATACAACAAGAGAGTAGAATGCTCAAGGAATATTGTTTTTCTTGGTTTGGGTTTCCAGGGTAAAATCTCTGTGTATTGTGTGTTTCTTTGTCATTTACTTTCTTGTTTAAATATTTCTTCCTCTCTTCTGCTAGGTTTAGCGTGGAAGTGTTTCTCATTTCCTAACATGTGGTATCAGAGCTTGGTTTGATAACCTTGGATCAGATCTAAACCCTAGGTTCAATAAGAATAGTAAGTCAGAAATATTTAAAGATTGTGTTAAAGAATGGTGAGCAACTCGAGAATAGAGATAGAAAAATTAAATGACCAAAATTTTGAGCTTTTGTAACGTCCCTAACCTTCAACCTTTGCCGGGTAACGCTACCCAAACAAAATTATCTTTTTCAAACTATCTCTTATACCATTTTGTAACGTTCCTGACCACCAACAAGCCGAGCAACATCACTTCCTGGACGTCTCTTTTAGCTCTGATACCATTTTGTAAATTTATTTGCATGCATATATAACGCAAATTAACAATTACAAGATTCTTTTCATGCCAGTTATTCATGTGGAAATAATCATTAAAACATTTAGACATTATATGCATACAGACCCCATATACTAATAACACACACATTAATGCAGAAATGACAATAAACCTACACATACAACACATATTATCTATATAGGCGTTACCCTTCAATTATAACACATATACAATTACACAACATGCAATCACAAAGATTTGGTACTTAGCTTTTAATAAATGATCACCAACTGCGTGAAAACCTTCCACGAACCTCCCAACCTTAGACCACGCTACTCATCACACTCAGCAGTGGGTCACCCCCGAGCTGGGACTAAACTCCACTGGGCAAGGGATTCCAAGGCTTGGCAAGGGCAACAGAAAAGTCACACAGGTCAACATGAAGGATTATCTCTCGGTCCATCTCACACTAACAACCTACAACCTCTCATTCCCCACATGCCTGTCCAAACCCAAGAAGTGTGACCCTTCTCTGCTCAACATTCCTTCGGTTGCCCCACTTGCCTTCTAGGGATTCAACAACAGGCCGTACATGAATTCTCTGAGAACTATAGCTGCAGTTGGGCTCCCTCTGGGAAATCACTTCCCCAACAACCTCTCTCACCTGGAGAGAGTTTCTTGTAGGCATGAAAACCTACTTCTTTAGTCCACAGGCCTGACAACCTGCCTCTTCAAACCACATGCCTAACAACCTGCTTCTTCAAACCACAGGCCTGACAACCTAGTTCTTCATTCCATCTTCTAAGTTAGTTCCAATAAGGTGAAGGCAAAAAAAAGGCTCAGTAAATAAAAGATGTTGGCTTCAAGCCACACTCAGTCAAGGAAATGCATGGGATGCAACAACTAACAATTATGACACAACATGGCTCAGACAGTTACAGGGTGCGTCGAGATTCACAAGAGACACACTGGATAACTCAAGTACGACTGCATGATTCCAAAGGTGCATGCTAGATACAGAGGCGATGGTTAAGAACTGGTTCAATGCATGAATCCCATGGTGAATCGGGAAGGATGGACGACTTGCAATAATCGTGAGGGTCGTGAGGATGGTGAGACTGGTCCGGACGCAAGGATGGGGAGAAATGCCAAAATGAGAAGCGAACCCTCAACGAGTTGTCTTTCCCAGTTATAACTACATGCACCCAGGTTGACACCTGTCTTCTTGTAGCTACATGAGTTCCACTTAACACTCCTGCCCTTTCTCAGGAACTTAGGACAACACTGATCATGTCCACCTTAGCCTTTAGGAAATAATAATAAAATATTATTCCCTTAGAGGTAAACCTTCTAGCTTATCCCTTAGGCATAGACACTTACCCCCTCTCTTACCCTACTTAGCGGAGCTTAGTCCCCCATAACTCTTTCTTCGGGGTCGGTCTACACACAACAATGTAATTTTATTAATGATTTGTGCATTTACATATACAAAAATCAAGCTCATGGCCTTAAGCATCTAGGCTCTCCGCCCTAATAAACATATAAGTCTTCAGCTTAAAAACACTTGGCTCACCAGCCTATGAACATAATTACAATTCAACAGGGGATTGGCCTTGGGGTTTTACAATCCCCTCCCCTTATTTTTGCACCGTCCTCAGTGAAACTTACTTACACAACAACAACAAGATTTCCAAAATATTCAAAAAGATGCAGGTATTCTGCCCGCATAGTATCTTCAAGCTCCCATGTTGCGTCCGCAGGACCGTACCAGGTCCACTGGACTTTTACAAGACCTATGGCTCGATTCCAAAGCTACTTTCTTTTCCGGTCCAGTATACGTACTGGATGTACCTGAAAAGTGCTTTCCTGCTCCACCTGAATCACATTCCAATCAATAACATGTTTAGCATTAGGTACATATTTCTTAAGTAATGACACATGAAATACATTATGTATAGACACGCATGGAGGAAATGCAAGCATATATGCTACTAGACCAATCCTCTCTAGGATTTCAAATGACCCACAATATCGAGCTGCCAACTTTGAACAATTTTCCAACTTCAGGGAGCTTCTGTTGGCCTTCACTCTCAGGAATACATGATCCCCCACTTTAAATTCCCAATGAGTTTTGTTTTTATCAACATAGATTTTCTTCTTATCTTGGGCAACCTTCAAATTCTATTTTATATTCAATATTTTCTCTTCCATTTCCTTGAGCAACTCTGGCCCAATCACTGCCCTATCAGCTGTGTTGTTCCATCTTGTTGGGGTGTTGCACTTTCTACCATAAAGTGCTTCAAACATGCTCATCTTCAGTGATGCTTGATACCCATTGTTGTAGGAAAAGTTTACCAAGTGTCGATAATCCTCCCATTTAAATGGTTTGTCCATCACCTTCCTTAGCATGTCCTCGATCACTTGGTTCACCCTTTCTGTTTTCCCATCTAACTCAGGATGATATGTTGTGATGAAGTTCAGATTTGTTCTGAACCCTTTGAATAACACCTTCCATAACTTTGATGTAAACTTTGGGTTTCTGTCAGATGCAATTGTCTTGGGTATGCCATACAAGCATGCTACTTCCTTCATATAGGTATCAACAACATTGGTTATTTTATGAGTAGTCTTCATAGGAATGAAATGGGCAGCTTTAGTAAGCTTGTCCACCACTACCATGATTGCATCATGCCGCTTGCTTGTTCTGGGAAACCCCGTGATTAAATCCATTGTTACAACTTCCCATTTCCACTCAGGAATGGGTAATGGCTGCAGTAAACCAGCTGGGTGCATATTCTCAACCTTTACCCTTTGACATTCCAAACATTTGGCAATAAAATCAATAATCTCCCTCTTCATGCCTGGCCAGTAATATTGGCTTTTGACTGCTGAAATTGTTTTATGATATCCTAGGTGTCCTGCATAAGGCACATTATGCATTTCTTTTAAAATCACACTCCTCAATTCAGAAGAGTTGGGTACATTAAATCTGTTTCTGTACATAAGGATTCCATCAATTCCCAATTCATAATCCTCAACCTTCTGCTACATTTTACCTTGCCGTAATTTTGTTACCAATTCCATGTATTGCAAATCTGATTTTCCAGCCTCTACAAATCTGTCTTTCAAATATTATTGGTACATGCTAATGGCTGTAGCATGAAACTCATGCACTCTTTTGTTGAGTGCATCAATCACTTTGTTCTCTTTCCCCTTGATATGCTTTATATCAAATTCATATTCACAGAGGAATTCTAACCATCTTCTTTGCCTGACATTCAAAGTAAGCTGATCAAACATATACTTCAGACCATTATGGTCAGTCATGAGCTCGAAACTCTTTCCCATGAGGTAATTCCTCCACTTCTTCAAAGTGTGCACTATGGTTGCCAAATCCAAATCATGAGTGGCGTAGAGCCTTTCATGCTCCTTCAACTTCCTTGATTCATAACATAGAACAAACCCATTTTGACTAAGGACTCCACCCAATCCTTCTTTACATGCATTTGTGCATACAATGAAGTCTTCATCTGGATATGCAATCTTTAGAATTGGAGCACTGGTTAACATCTACTTCAATTGTTGGAAGATTCTTTCACATTGTTCTGTCCATTGAAATTTGTTCCCCTTCCTTTGCAAGGAAGTGATGGGGTGAGCTATTCTTGAAAACCCTGCAATGAACCTTCTGTAGTAGCCACATAGACCCATGAAGGATATGAATTTTGTCACATTCTTAGGTTCTGTCCACCCTTTAATGGCTTCTATCTTTTCAGGGTCTACTGCTATCCCATCCTTTGAAATGATATGCCCCAAGTAGTGAATTCTGTTTTGATAAAATGAGCACTTTCTCAAATTGGCATACAATTGATGCTCTCTTAACACTTGCAACATTATCCTCAAATGATGCTCATGCTCTTCCTCTGACTTGGAATATACAAGGATGTCATCCAAAAAGACAATGACAAACTTGTCTAAATATTCTCGAAAAACACCATTTATGAAGCACATGAAAACAACTGGTGCATTTGACAACCCAAATGGCACCACCGTGAACTCATAATGACCGTACCTTGTCCTGAAGGCGGTCTTGTTGATGTCTTCCTCTTTAATCCTTACCTGATGGTATCCCGACCTGAGATCTATCTTTGAAAATATCTTTGCGTCCTTCAATTGATCAGAGAGATCATCAATCCTTGGTAAGGGGTACTTGTTCTTTATAGTCACTTTATTCAACTGTCTGAAATCAATGCACAATCTCAGTGTCCCATCATTATTCTTCACAAACAATACTGGAGCACCCCAAGGTGACACACTTGGGCGTATATACCCCTTCTTCAGAAGTTCTTCAAGATGCATTTGCAACTCCTTCAACTATGGTGTACTCATTTTGTAAGGAGTCTTCAACACTGGAGCCGCTTCAGGTATGAAATTTATAGAGAAATAAATATCTCTTTTTGGGGGTAGTCCTGGTACCTCCTTGAACACATCTTCAAAATATTCCAGAACAACATGATCCTCCAAATTTGGCACCTTATCCTTAGTTGCTTCTTCCATATGAGAAACAAATACTTGACAACCTTTCCTGTAGCATTTCTTCAGCTGCATTGCTAAAATATCTCTGATAGCAACTACCTTGGGAATTCCCCACACCTTCCTTAGGTTTCCTTCTTCATCTAGGCAAGTGAATGCCTTGTTATGGAAGTCTAGTATGGCATGGTGCTGGTACAACCAATCCATACCAATTAGGAAATCATAAGAGCCTAAAGGCAAGATGTTCAAATCTACCCTTGTGCTCAGTCCATTCATGTGCATAAGACACAACTTAACCATCTCATTGACTTTTCTTTTGGCTCCAGTAGCTAGCTGCACCAACCAAGATTTTCCATGCTTGTTTCTTGGCAATTGAAAACTTTCCACCATCTTAGGATCTATATAACTATGACTAGCTCCCGAATCAATTAAAATAGTAATGGTTTGGTTGTTGATCATACCTTCCAATTCAATCATATGTGACTGGTACTCGACTTTCTTGTTGTCTGGGGATGCATAGATCCTGGGTACACTTTTTCCCATGTCCTCCACTATTTCAGCTCACTGAACATTGTGAACATCCCTCACTTTTTCACTTCTATGAGGACAATCTCTAAAAATATGATCTCCTTTACAACCCCAACATTGAATAGGTGGTTGTCTTGGCCTTTGACCACCTGTGTAAATCGTTCTGGGTTCTCTAGAAGTTGGCTGTCCTTGAGGATTATTTCTAAAGAATGGTGACTTAGTTCCCTTCTTCCTTTGATCCGTCTTGAGATTCTTCTTATCTTCCCAATATTTTTGGAAAGTTGGCCTTGCTTTTTGCTGATCATACAGGCACTTAGCTCGCCTTATGGTCTCCTCCAAAATTTTGGGATCATCATATTGTATTTTTTCACTGATGAATGATGGAAACCCACTCAAATACCTCTGAATCTTTACTGTCTCATCCTTGATGAAAGAGACATACTTCAACAATTCTAAAAACCTTATTTCATATTCATATATTGTCATACTCCTAAGCTCGAGTTCAAAGAACTCTTTCATCTTTCTGTCATAGTACCTCTTAGTCAAGTATTTATTTTCAAAATACTTCTTGAATTACCTCCAAGTAACATTTTTCTCATCAATGTGTTGCACACCTGCACCAGCTAATCCCACCACATGGATGCCTTACATTTGAGTTCGTTGATAGCAATTATTCCTTCTGCATGAGAAGAATAATTATGCAATTGAAAATACTTTCTCATTCCCAACAACCATGTCTCTGCATCTTCGTCCTTCTTGTGCTCCCCATCAAACGTAGGAGGTTTGATTTTGTTCAGTTCCCCTCGTAGCTCATCCACCCCGAACCTCTTATGCATCCTAACAAGGGATGGACTTGAGCGTGCTCTCTTATTGGAATGCCTTTGGGAGTGTTGGTGATGTCTGCTATCACTTTTTGTTCTTTTGTGACTTCCTGATTTTCTTGAGCCACTCTCCTTATCAAATTTATTTTCTATTATTTCCAGGCTCTGCATCAACTTTATGTTGAATTCTCCCTGTTGCTCCCTCGCTTTCATGAGATTTTTGTTACTGCTCGATGAAGTTGGGCATCTTTCTACAACTTTTTAATGATTTTCATCAGGCTCTCTTCTTTATCTATCTCTTCTCCATGCCCATTGGAGTTGGGTCCTTCAACTCCCAAATGGACATCCATTCCTCTAACTTCATTTCCTGAACTGTAAGCATCCGGTGCCTCCTTCATTTCTCTACACTGTGGAACAATTCGATTTGGTTCTATCAATTGTTACTCTGTAAAAATGTGCAGTCAACCGAAATTTTTGTCAGGTTACTAGACTTAATAATTTTCCAGAATAAACCAATATGATTCAATAAAAGCAATATCAGATTCCATTTTCAGTGGGTCTTGGTTGGTCAAGAACCCCTTCGAGCTTCTATATCTAAGCCCCTCTATGTTCTGCAACAAAATTTTCGGGCGCTAGCCCCTTTTTCTTCTGCCTTTGGTTCACATGTGACCATGGTTATGACCTAGTGCTAATGATATGGGTGCTTATCCAGAGCCTCGAAACTTCGGGCTCCAAAGCTTCAGAGGTTTCCCTTTTCTGTGCATCCCAACCATCACAGAACAATGAACTAACAACGTGTGAAGAATGGTGGATCTATTGTCCACATTTCTTGCTCGGATCTAAGGTGGATCAGGGCTTTGGAGACTCCAACTTCGACTGTTTCCAAATCACTTTCCAACAAATATATCGAAGTGACGAATTATTGAACTTGCGAAGTATGGTGGATCAATAGTCCACTACTTCCCAACATCCAACGACTGATACCCACTATAGAACTCCCGACTTCGGAGCTACGAGACTTCGAAGATTTAAAGCTTCGGGACTTCGAAGGATTTCACATCCACACATCTCAAAACTCCAGAACCGATAATCTTCGAACACTTCCATGTCACCCCTGATGATGTCATCACATCATGCCACCTCAATGCTACGAAACTTCCAAAACTTATTTCTTCCATTCCCTTATGAACCATTTCTTATGGAGTGTCAAGTCTCCAGACTTCACAATCTAGCACCATGCGTCCACTGTTACCATCAAAGCCCCACTATCCATGCTCGAGAGGAGGCCCACTTGGAGAAATATTAGAAGCGAACACATGGCCCACTCAGACGGGTGAGACGCGTCACGTTCTATCAGACATTTTAATCATCCAAAAGTTCTTAACTCAATTACATGTGGCACACATTCCATGTGTCCACGTCATTTCGAGTGGCATTAACAAACCACATCACTTCAGAACTTTGGCCCTTGACAGTTTGTATACTTGCACACTCCAATTCTTCCGAACGTTGAACTCTCGAACTTCCTTACCCTCTGGGGTCCACATAGTATAGTTTTTACCAACTAAGGTGGTGGCAGGTGGCATGTCTAGGAAAGGTCCACGTCAAGACTGGCGACACCATCGTTCCACATCACTTCTGCTCTTTTTCTTAGGGACTTCGAGCTTCGACGATTTGTGCACCAACACACCCCAATTCTCCCAACCGCTGAACTTTGAAGTTACAAACTGCCATGAGATATACAACTCACAACCACTTTCACGTAGATCCAACGGCTATGATCTGTCTTCTCTACATGTGACCAAGTGTTGTGACCTCGGCTTAACCTTTGGGCGCTTATATTTCTCTCGCCCAAATCTAACGTCCCAACACCACAAATGTTGTGATTTCTTTCTCTATGGCCACTTCTTAAACTTGTTACACCTCCTATGTTTCCGAACACAGTCCAAGTATTCTTTCAATTCTTTTCTGGCACTCTGTACCTCAAAAATTCTCTCGAACTTCTATGCCAAATTTCTCGTTCGTGGCCCATCCAGGTTCTGGGTAGAAACCATGGGCTCTGAACTTGAGTTTTTTCCATTTCAACAACAATTCTTTTCTGAAACTTTTACTTCATCTTCCACTAACATGGCCCATCCAGGCTGTTGAAATCATGGCTTTGATAACATTTTGCAACGTCTCCGACCTTCAACCTTTATCGGGTAACGCTACCCAAACAACCTTATATTTTTCTAACTAGCTTTGATACCATTCTGTAATGTTCCTGACCACCAAAAGGTCGGACAATGTTACTTCCTGGATGTCTCTCTTAGCTCTGATACCATTTTGTAAATTTATATGCATGCATATCTAACACAAATTAACAGTTACAACATTCTTTTCATGCTACTTATTCATGCATAAATAATCATTAAAACATTTAGACATTATATGCATATAGACCCCATATATTAATAACACATATTAATGCGGCAATGACGGTAAGCCTACACATACAACACATATTATCTATACATGTGTTACACATAAATTATAACACATATACAATTACACAACATAGAATCACAAATATTTGGTATTTATCTTTTAATAGATGACCACCAACTACGTGCAGACCTTCCACGAACTTCCCAGCCTTAGACTACGTTGCTCATCATGCTCAGAAGTGGGTCACCCTCGAGATGGGACTAAACTCCACCGAACAAGGGATTCCTAGGCTTGGAAAGGGAAACATGAAAGTTGCACAGATCAACAGGAAGTATTATCTCCTAGGGACAACTCATACTAAAAACCTACAACCTCTCATTCCCCACATGCATGTCACACCCCAGGAAGTGTGCCCCTTCTCTTCTCAACAATCCTTCGGCTGCCCCACTTCCCTTCCAGGGCTTCAACAATAGGCCGAACATGAATTATCCGAGCACTATAGCTGCAGTTGGGATCCCTATGGGAAATCACTTCCCCAACAACCTCTCTCACCTGGAGAGAGTTTCTTGTAGGCCGAACATCCTACTTCTCCAGTCCATGGGCTTGACAACCTGCCTCTTCAAACCACAAGCCTGGCAACCTGCTTTTTCAAACCACATGCTTGCTAACCTGCTTCTTCATTCCAGATTCTAAGCCAATTCCAGTAAGGTGAAGGAAACAACAAGGCTTAGTAAAGAATAGATGATGGAAACAAGCCACACTCAGTCAAGGAACTGCATTGGCTGCAACAACCAACAATTATGACACAACATGGCTTAGACAGTTACAGGGTGTGTCGGGCTTCACAGGAGACACACGGGATAAATCAAGTACGAGTGCATGATTCCAAAGGTGCGTGCTAGATATAGAGGCGATGATGAAGAACTCGTTCAATGCGTGAATCCCATGGTGAATCAGGAAGGATGGTCGACTTGCAAGAATCATGAGGGTTGTGAGGATGGGGATACTAGTCTAGATACATGGATGGGGAGCAATGCCAGAATGGGAAGTGAACCCCCAAAAAACTAGATTTCCGAGCTATAACTGCATGCGCCTAGGTCAACACCTATCTTCCTACAACTGCATGAGTTCCACTTAGCACTCGTGCCCTTTCTCAGGAACTTAGGACAACACCGATCATGTCGACCTTAGCCTTTAGGAAATAATAATAAAATATTATTCTCTTATAGGTAAGCCTTCTACCTTATTCCCTAGGCCTAAACACTTAGCCCCATCCCTTACCCTACTTAGTGGAGCTTAGTCCCCCATAACTCTTTCTTCGAGGTTGGTCTACATGAAACAATGTAATTTTATTAATGATGTGTGCATTTACATATACAAAAATCAGGCTCATGGCCTTAATCATATAGGCTCTCCGGCCTCATAAACATATAAGTCTTCATCTTATAAACACTTGGCTCACCAACCTATAAACATAATTACAATTTAACAAGGGCTCAAGCTTGGGGTGTTACAACTTTGGAAGCTTAAAATTGACTATCTCCTTATAGATCGAGAACAATGGACAACCATTTGTCTAGGTACCATTCCAACATGTATGTCGACGGAATAATGGGAGAAACTTGAGAGAAGAGTAAATAATACAATTCGACTTTGTCTTGCAGATTAGGTACTACTGAATGTCTCAAGTGAAGACTCTGCCAAGAAATTATGGGACAAGTTGGGGAGATTATACCAGTCAAAATCCATGGTAAATAAGTTGTTTCTTAGAAATAAATTGTATCTTCTGAGGATGAATGAGGGAAGTTTGGTGAATGAGCATTTAAATGCGTTTAATACCTTTATAATCCAATTATCTTTTGTGGATATTAAAATCGTTGAGGAGGAGAAATGTATTAGCCTATTATGTTCTTTTCCAGACTCCTGGGATAACTTAGTCATGGCTATAGGGAGTAATACAACCACATTAGTGCTAGAAGACGTGGTTGCATCTCTACTGTCAGAAGAAATGAGAAGGAAGAACATGGAAGTATCAACCAAAGATCCATTAGTGGTGAGAGGTCGACCGATTGACATAGATAAAGGAAAATTCTCTAGTAGAAAGTCTAAGTTGAAGGGTAGATATAAATCCCTTGTTCAGTTGATAAGAAGATGCTGGAAATGTGGTAAAGTTGGACATTACAAAATAGATTGGAAGTTGAAGGCAATGGAAGTCAGTGCAAGATCCAACGAGAAGAATTCGATTGAGAGAAAGATGAATCCAAATAAGGGAGCCGATGTGTACATTTCGTTGATCAGTACACAGTCAGATCAAGATTTTTGGTTGATCGAATCAGAAGCATCTTGTCATATGAAACCACATAGACAATGGTTCTGCGAATATGAAAAATATGAAGGAGGAGACATGTTTTTGGGGGACAACTCGACAACCAAAATTGTCAAACGAGGAAGATTTCAACTAATACTGCAAGATGGGAGGCGTAGAACCCTTCCAGGTGTGCTACACATTCCATGTTTGGAAAGAAACCTGATATTTGTCAACAAGATGAGTGATGCAGGGGTGCACACTCTATTTCAGAAGGATTCGTGCAAGATGGTCATAGGTGCGATGGTATTAATGAAAGGAGTTCAGATCAAAACCCTATACAAGTTACTAGGGAGTGTCGACTCGACTGGATGCAACACCATCGTTGTTCCTGAAGTCGACTCTACTTTGACTCGACTCAGGTTGAGTAAATTCAAACTGACTCGATAAGTCATTATAAAGTTGACCAGACCATGCTATGGCATGAGAGGATGGGACACATAGGAGAAAAATGACTTTGATCTATGCATAACAAATGTATGGTTGAATATTTTCCTGAATGTAATTTAGAAGTCGACTTTTGTGAATATTGTATATATGGAAAAAAAAGTTGGTTGAGGTTCCCATCTGGAGCGACAAGGGAAAATGGGATTCTAAAGTTGGTTCATAATGATGTGTTTGGCCTTGTTTTAATGCCTTCACTTGGTGGATCCCTGTATTATGTTTCCTTCATAGATGATTTTTCCAGGAAAACATGGATATATTTCCCGAGGAAGAAATTAGAAGTTTTTGAGAAATTCAAAGAGTTTAAATCTCTTATAGAAAACCAGATAGATAATAAGATTAAGGCGCTGAGAACTAACAACGATGGTGAATTCTGTGTAAAATAATTTGATCAGTTTTGCAAGAAGTGTGTCATAGTATGCCAAAATACCACACCATATAACCCACAACAAAATGGATTTGTTGAGAGAATGAATAGAATGTTGATGGACAAGGCAAGGAGCATGCTCAGTAGTGTAGGGCTCGCACAAAAATTCTGGGCAGAGGCAATTGCCATTTCAAAATATGTATTGAATATGTCTCCTTTATCGATGCTAGTTGACACGAATCCACATGAGGTATGGTCAGGTAAGAATCCTTCAATTTCACATCTCAAAGTATTTGGCTGTGATGCATTTATGTATGTTCCCAAGGAAAAGAGGAGCAAGCTGGACAAGAAGGTAGTCAAGTGTATTTTCATTGGATACAAAGAAGGAATGAAAGGATATAAGCTCTGGGATCCTACATCAAGGAAAATAATGTATAGTCGAGATGTGGTCTTTAGATGACCCAGGAGGATCCAAAGACACTCACTCAGGTCCAAGAAGACCCAGAATGCTCACAGGGGTTCATAAGGGATAATAAATGCTCAAAATTTGATCATCTTAAAAGCTCTTGGAAATTCCATCAATGTGTATATCTCGTCGCAAGCTTTCCAATTGACAATTTTTTCCTCAAATGGAGCCCATATGAAAAAGTTATGGCTGGTCAAAGTTCAGGTCAAACATGGAAAAATTCAACCCTGAAGAGACACGTGGGAGGCTCTGAGAGATACACGTGGCTGACTCTTAGGTTGACAAGTGAAAGCTCCAGATATGGACAAGAAGCACTATACAGGTGATGTGGCACATGATTGTTGGCAGATGATGTGGCAGATAGTACCTCCAGGTGGCTCAGTTACATGATGATAAATGGTAGATATGTTCCAATCACAATTAAACATTTGGCACATAAGTAGACCAACCGAGTCTTGACATGTGGCCTTCATTGGCTTATATTGGATTGGTTATTATTATGGTTTATATATATATACATATATATTTAATATCTACAAGCATAATATATATAACCTGTTAATGTTTTATGCCATTATTACAGTTCTTTTCATTTCAATAGATAATAACAACATAAGAATAAGATCACTGAGAAATACACATTCATAAGAGACACATCATTTATCCTGGGAAACCCTCTAGGGGAAGAAAACCTAGCAAAACTTCCTTATCATAGATTACCAATACAATGTCAAGAGATAACTCAAACCAATATAGAAAGTTCTCTCCAAAAGATGCGCCACTCTTCTCCCTCTCTCCAACTGGTAAGTCGCAACTTGCATCTTAGAAATGAGCAAGTGTGTTGTATGTCAAAGTGAGGCGCTGACCTCTCTATATATACAAGTCTGGCACATGTGAAGTGTCTCTTCACTGGCAGGGATGACTTCTTAATCTGGGTGGGTAAACCCACCTTTATTATATTTCTGGGTCTCAATAATAACTGCTGGGGTCGACTTCTTATTCTGCCTATTATAATTGTCTGTTGACCAATCCGCAAAAGGGGATTTGGTCCTAATACAATAAACGACATGATCAATCCACAATGGGGATTGATCCTATGAATAATATAACAATAATAATAAGAATATTCTTTGCAGTTACATTATTTCAACATAACCCACTTCCCATTTCAAAATCCATGTAGGAGTAATATGAATTGCATGACCACATAACCACTATCATTGAAATTTGTGCGGAGGTCATAACATATGGTTGGAAGAATCCAAAGTTCACATGGGAGTTTTATAAACTATGTTTTATAAAACAATATCTTAAACGATATATAAATATCCACGGGCTATCACCAATTCACGCATGGAGTTTGTTTCAAGATTCACATGGAGTTTGATTCAAACTATATTACAAGGGAAAAAATCTCTATGGCCAAGGGTAAACCACAAAAGACAGGTATGACTGCAGAAATCAACTCAATTCCAACATATGCTATATGAACTAATGTGCAAGATAAGAAAGAGGCCTACCTCGATCCAACGTTTGATGGTGTTCCACCGTTGAGCACTTCGACCCAAAGCTTTATACCTGCAATAAGTTCTTAACAAATGAGCAGATAAAATATATAGTGATGATATACATGGGTTAGCACATTAGATAGCATAATCCATCAATAAACATTACAAACATGCCCATGGATAATAATCATACATTTGCAATATACCAATAGGACGAGAAATGAGTATTTCTATTAATAATTGATCAATAGAAGTGACAACATTACAGACTTCCGTGTTGGCACGGTTCAAGACCAAGAAACCAAGTTCCTTCCAACTGGGCCTCCACCACTTCAATCCTCCACCAAAGGCAAGCTCATAAGAGAGAGTCAATGAGGTTCTCTCAACAATAGGGAAAGAGCTTGGGGGTTGAAAACTGTGTTCATACTT
>ML837152.1:49394-69158 GCA_009831015.1 Picea engelmannii | reverse complement strand
GTTTTCAACTCTTCTGAAACTTCAAACACTCTGCTGCCTCTATCACCTCAACCTGGAATTTGTCATTGTGTCTTATCTATATCTCTCTAGTCATGTGCCATACATCATATTACATATCCTTTAACCAAGTGAATCTATATCTCTCTAGTCATGTGCCATACATGTGTGTACAATCATGGACAAGTGTAATAGCTCTCACATGGACTAGAAATCGAACCCCAATTGATATATAGACTCACACTACACTAACAAATTCTCAATCACTTCATACTACAATCTATCTACCATGTGTCAAAAAAACCCTCAACCATATACCAAGAAATACAAACTATGTTTCAACACTTGAACCAACAAGATGAATCAATGAGTAATACCAACATACCGGTGCTGTATTTCTGTAGATCTAGACCATACCACAAATTGCATACAACCATTAAACTCTCTAGGGAAAATCCTCAAACCCCCATAACCATATCTCATGTAGGCACCAAAATCCAACTACTCATAGAAATAAGACATACCTTTGAACCTGTAGATAGATTTGTTGTACCTAATCACTGTAGACCTTCCTGGGAGTTTTCTTTGAGACTCTAGAGACCTGGCATATTCATCTTCTCAAGTTTTTATAGATTTTTCCTCATGTACGCACCCTATTATACTTCCATATTTCTTGCATACACACCCTTCTCCACTGCAGCCCGCATATGTATGCGACTTCCTTCACTGCAACCCGTGTACACCTCAAAAACTAAGGTTTTAAAGTATTTTTTGCAATTCCGAAACTTTCTCCGTCAACCCTTCGTGCTACCTCAGACTTGTGAAACTTAAGATGTATCAATGAGTACATGCAATAAACTTTACACAATAATAGATATTCAATGTGATCAATAGTCGCTAATAAGAGAGCCTTGATATTTTATTTATACTTCCATGTATCTTCTTCACAGGGTTACCTTCTAACAAACTTAACCAAATTTCCTTCTTTTACGTCTAACCCACTTCTAACCACTTGTCCACTTCTAACCCACTTTGCTACAGACATAAAGTTTTCCACTTCTAGTTGCAACTAATTTATTTAAATTTTTTTCTTATTGCAAAAAATTAGCCCATGATTAACTCCTAGTTTCACCCATTTGACTAGTCAACTTCCTCTGGGGGATTCTAGAATAATTTGACTTCTTTGACCTTCTAGATAACTCATGAGGGTTCTCCAACTTCACAAGTCCATAAATCTCTAACCATGAGGAGTTATGTGATGTTCCACGTATCATTGTAAATGACATGACATGTAATATCCATATAGAATAGTATTACTTGAAAATATACTAACCTTCATACCATTATACATCAAACAAACTTAAATCCCTTAACCATACTATCGGGGATACTGATATTTGCTGATGGAATTAATTCAAGGGTTGACATCAATGAAAACCAACCCAATTAATCAACACTTGTTCTAGAAGGATATGACATTCCAACATTACAATGAGAAGTTCCAAGCCTTGGAGTCAAAGGACAAACTCCATCTATATCTAGTGTGGAAGATCTACATCTCAAATCTAAGGTCTAAAATTGAGATCAAGGTAAGAATTTTTGAACTTGATTCTTTGGAAAAAGCCACTATTATAGATAGAATAGAAGAGACTCACATTGAAGCTATAAATATAAAGGTAGATGGATCTAGTAATCATAATATTATAGGAGGGGCAAGGAAGAAGGAGAGTATGAAATGTCTCAACTCAAAATCTTTAGCCACCAACTTACTTAAAAACATAATTCCTTAACCTAAAACCTTTCCTATCAATGCTCTCAACCATAGTTTAAACGACATGTTTGCAAGCTCTCAACCATATATTAGAAATGAGGACTGCTAGCTATGGTTTAATATATGGTTCAAATCTCTTTCCTAGCACCATTTTTAGAATTTTTTTTTCCAAGCTAGATATGTGTTCCGACATCTATAAATAACACAAACATATGTCATTAGGTGGGAAACCTACGGCAGGGGAAGAATGCATGTATGAACCAAAATATTTTTCACTTGGCTGGAAACCCTTGTAATCCATGTTGTTACCCCTTTGAGTATTACTGCATCATACAACACCTGTATACGAAATTCACTTCCATGTACCCTTAGGTATATCGAAAATTGTGTAGGTGTCTTGAAACTAACCTTATATTATCTTCTCAACCACTTTACTGCTATAGTTTCACCAAGAACAACACTTGGGAAGATTACTCTCTCATACCTGGGTAATCAGGTAGTACAACTAAGGGTATGGTTGAACCTACTTAGTTAGAGCCCTGAGATATTGGGATGAGTACTACTGTTGGACCCCAAAAATATATCAGAGAGCTATAGAACATGGCAATTCTTTTTCCTTAGGGCCCTTGCAACCTGTTGAGCGCTCAACACACCCTAAAATCCTTATGAAATTTTATCACTTTTTGGGTACCACTTGTTTTCTTTTACTGTATGAATTGAGTTCATTATTGGGGGGGGATGATTTATTTTGTTTTCATGACTCTTATCGATCAAGTCATATTTGTTTGAAATTGTTAAAATAAACCTTGTGTCTAAAATAACTTGGCATTCTAACTAAGAATCTGCAGCTAACAGTGCGACTAATGCGCTTGTGTTCGGCATCGAAAAAATTCAAGTATATAAAGTGGCCATACAGTTACAGTAATCACCGATCGCCGATGCATCATCGACATTGGTAGAAGGAGGATTTGGTTTGCGTGATTTATTTTCCATGAAGATTCAGGAGATGGCCGATCCCCATCGATGTCGAAAAAGTACGAGAGGAATAGACATTAACAAAATCCATGGGAAAAAAACCTCGATAGCCGAGGACTGATGCACTTTCTTGGGGTCGGGGAAATCTAAAAGGTTTAAACCATTGATTTTTTCTGCGTTAAACATATCCCCAATCGCCGTCCCTCGATACAATTTCGGCATTGGGAAATTTTCAAGGAGGCCTATCCGAGAGAACTTGGGTAAATTTATCGCCAATCGTCGATCCTTGAGACTTTTCGACATCGACAAGATTGGATCGAGTTTTAGAATGTTTAGCTTAAGAAAAGTCCCGATTCCAGATAACACGGGTAAACGAAGATGTCGGTCTCAAGTGCCATGTGTCTTTTTCACATAGGGGTGTTGTACGACCTAGTTTCATCCTGAGTCATCTTAAAGTTCCCTGTGTCCTAGTCACACCTTTGAGTCAACCTTGCCACGTCATCCCTGTACAGAAAGATCGCTCGACGTTGGAGATTTTGCAAGGAGTTTTAAACGACAAGTGTTTAAAGAGAAACCCCGACCATGACCCACCATCTAGATTAACAAAACTATGACATGTTTTTAGCACGAGATATGATCAGATTCTGTCATTTAATGTGCTAGTTAATGTTTCAACTTGCATACATTGCTTCTCCATGCGCCGATTGAATGATATAAATTTGAAATCACCGATAGGCCACATTATAACCCTCCCCCGCGTTGTCGACTTACGATCAAATTTAATTTTAAAAGTAATGAGGATATGGAGGCATATTTTGTAGAACCACACTCATATTTCGAATTGAATGGATGATGCGACAAGGTAAGCTCATCCATGTTTAAATCACTAGAACGACCTCAAATAATTTCATTCTGTGCACAAGTTCGAATTTAAGAGAATCCAAAGAATCAAAGCAAGCGTCTCAAGACTGTGTTGATTCTCAGATTATTAAAACTAGGTTAAACAAGAAACCAAGGTATGTGTTAAAGTTTATCAATTCGATGATCGTGAGTTGTGATATATGCATCTGATTTTTGCACAATCTCTAACTATGTTCTAGATGTAGGGAAAATGCCTCCAAGAAAACCAATGACTAGGTGCTCACGAGGAGCACCTAAGCTAAAGGAAGCAKAAACATGTGAGGGTTATTCTCYTRGGATTGTGAGGCAGTTGGAGTATGATCCTARGGAAAAKMCGGTCATTAAAAMCTCAACGAAGAAAKATTTTGTTCAACGTACGATCTTCAGTGCTAAAGAAGMAAACATTGGATCCAAAGAAACACTCCCACAATGGGGAGACCTATTCAACAAAATCAACCGGGAGGAGTACTTGGAGTGTATCCCACACAACGATCCAGATGTAAGGGTGCTTGATGACTAGGTGTTCTCAAATATTYGACAGTCATGATTACACATGGTATCCTGCAAAACTTTGGTTTTCTCATGCATGGAGGTTTTGAAGTGGCTAATTGACCATACAGACACGCAAAAATTCTTGATCAACGATGAGAATGGYGGGTGTGTCAAGTTTTTCCTCYCGACATAAGTGTAKATGTACTACAAAATCAGAGACCCAGAGGAGTGGCTGAACACAGACTTCGTGGTGAATTTCTACGAATTCCATGACACCAGTCAGTTGATGGTSTCATGGTGGAAGGAGGACAATAATTTTACAAACTGGAGAAATGGTTGGTATGGGACAATTAACTTGAGGGAGCCATACATCTACTTGATGGATCTCATCTACCAACTGTATGGAGAGAAGGCCTGCTCCAAGTTTTCAAAATCATGTATGCCCTTTGCATACACAGTGGCGATCTCCAGAAGCAGCTTCAACTGGGGAGCAATAATTTCCAAGCAATTGAGCATCTGTGTACAGTAGGCTCAGATGCCTAAATAAGGGGAAGCACCCACTTTCCACATGGCCTCGTGCCTTCTCGATGTTATTTGTGCGAGAAATGTATTCGCTGGCATGAATTTAAGCTAGCATGTTGTGGAGATCCCTGTTCATGTTTACTTTAGCATACTATGTGAGAACAGGTACAAAAAATCCTATGCACTCATTTGCGATGAATTCATCGCCCGTATTTATTTTATTGTATTTAAAAAGGAATGCTTGAGACTATCCAGAACAACCAAGAAAATGGTAGAGAAGGTAGGCCACTGGTATTTAGATGAACACACAATCTATATTAGGGTTTTCAGTGCCACCAGAGCACCACATATACTCCCTTCTCATGTCCCATACCGACTCATTGTGTGAGAAATATACTATCAGACTATCCTATAGGGCTATAATGCCACACTAGTCAAGGACAAGAAGCGAGATTTCATACCCTACGACTTCCATGTGGGGTTTTATTTGGTAAAGGACACTGCTCAAGCCAAACAAGAAGGGATGAGTCAGCTTGAATTAAGTTTCTTGACAGATCGATTCCATAAGCATGAACCTAAAGGTTTGGTCCCCCAACATGTTTCACAGGTATTATCTTGTTGGCCATACGTGCATGACAAATTTGAGGATGAAATTTTCACAGAATGTGCTCAGGACTCAGAGGAGGTAGTACAGAGGATGACCAACCTGAACATGACTAAGTTCAAGGATATGAGCATGGATGAATAGGTGGAGACAATAGAGCAGTCGACTCAAGAGGGCCTCAGAATTAGGGAAGAAATTAGAGCAGTAGAGACTATAGAGGCACAAAGAAGAGGATTTCTCTTTCTAGAAGGGGCGCAGAGAATCATTGATCAGTTAAAGAATGACCCAGATCTTGTGGATATGTCGAGGATCCTCAGTGATGACCCAATCACAAGCAGAGGAGAGCCAAGTGACTTAGAGCCAATACAACTTGAAGAAATCACCAGACCAAAAAATCCTGAAGTTCCATCACCACAAATCAGATCACCAGGGGGAATTTCAACCCAACCTGAGATATAAAGGACACTAGGTAGGAAAAGTGTACCAAACCCATTGTTTGACTTAATAACCATCTATGATGATGAGGAGAGTTCAGAGGTTTCCTTGGTGACTCCAGTACCGATTATAGAGGAAAAGGAACCAGAGAAAGCATCTACCCCAGGTCCCGATGCCCCAATTTAAAACCTTCTGTAGAGCGACCATGAGGTTGAAAGTGTCTTTGACACTGAGCTACTTGGCTTGATGGGAATCCCAATAGACAACTCGAGGGATGAGATGGGATCATGTGGTCAGAAAGAGGAAGTTCCACAACAAGAAATCGACACATCGACAACCGGTTACAAAGTAAGTACTAGACCTATGCCTGACTCCTTAATTTCGATCGATACCTCACCAGTTGATGCACAACAAACAAAGGTCGAGCCATCATAACATATAGAAGAAGTTCAAGAACCAATATTGGAACATATACATATAGCCAAGAGCCTGGGAGATACTCTAACTTGGGGAGAACAACAAATCCCTGAACCTGTTGATGAGGTCGCTGACATACAAGCGATTGATTATGACTGAAAAATAAAAGCTATCATGAAGAGGATGAAAAAGAAGAGAAGGATCACGCTAGATAGCTCGATTCTCATCACTATGGAGGAGAAACTGCTCATCACTGAACATGGAAAGACATCTGAGCTTATCGACGTGGGGATGGCTATTACAGATGCCATGTTGGATAGAGAAAGGAGGGATGAAAAGGAGTTGGAGCATCTGCTCCATTTGGAGAAATACTATCAAGACTCAATTCAAGACACAATGTCCTTGAGGAGTGAGTTCCAAGACTCTTATACAAAATTCATAAGTGAACAACACCTTTTCACCACAGGCATAGCCGATTTCCAAGAGGACACCCTTATGGTGCTAGTAACCTGCAAGGACATGGAAGGGTGGTATGAAAAATCTGATCAGGCAGTAAAAATAATCGATTACACCAGCTCAGTACAAAAGGGCCAAGACATTAAAGAGCACGATATTTGGGTTCCAAGGGATAACAACATAGATCGGATTAGAAAAGTGGCCGAATACTGGGTAAAAATGGCCCAGGAACCTCAGCAGGAGATTAAGGAGAAGTGGGCTGAGTGCGAAAAGAGATGGGAAAATATTAATCAGGAGATGAAAAGCATCGGCCTCCCAGAATTTGGCCCACTCGAAGACTTTGTCGACCTGCATGACATAGTCAAGATACATGCAGAACAAAACTTGGTATGGACAACAGATATTACAAAGGTTGCAAGCATGGCGCCAAGATAAGTACAACAATTCATGGAGCATCCGATTAATTCTCGAGCAGTTCTGCAGCGGTTGAGTGTTAAAATTATCAAGTACATAGAATGGACAGTAGAAGTGAAAGAAATTCTTTCAGCACCGATGGACCAACACAAGTTCCCGTATGCCAACACATGCGAGGAAATATTCGTCAAATGGTCGAAAAATGAGAAGAGTCATCCACTTCAATAAAAATATTTGATGATCCTTAGAGAGAAGAGAGATTAAAGCGCCCCATGGTGATATTTTGTTTTACTTAGATTGCACTTGTAATAAATATTTTTAGTTAATGATTCATTATAAATAAGAGGATTGACCTTTTAGCAAAGGTCGATGGGTTTTGGAAAGACCCCTCATTTTGGAATTGTAAAGAATTATTTCTGAACTACCTTAATTGAGAAGTCCTGTTTAGGATCGGAGACAAAATACTACTTTTATCAAAGGCGTTATATGATTGGATTGAGGAGGAATTACTTCCAACTTTATTTCAGTAATTGATGCTGTAACGAGTAAGAGTTACTGAATCTATTGATAAGTTATCTGTTTCAATATTTGTTTTGCAGGTCTTGTTCTTAATGATGTAAAGCAAATCACTGTGCTAATGTGTGATTAATGATTAAAGCAAAGGGAACTATTTTTCTTGCCATCATCTTATTACATCAGTATTTTCTTTATGATAATTGTATCTCAATCAATAATTGAAATACAAATAAGTTAATGTATTAGTACTAGGCTTGCAACATGTGTGAATATCTTTGTCTACATGCTTGAGCACGAGGGATATCCCAAGCTCAACCTTCTCCAACAGTTTAGACTCCATTCCACCAGCTGGTTTATACCAGTATATATCACTTTATCAAACTTATCTAATAAAGGAAAAGATAAAAGAGAACGTTTAAACAAAAGAAGGAATTTTCATAGGAAAATATCCTGGCAATCACCACGTAAAGCCCATTGATTATTTGGCTAGATCAAAATATATGGAGAACCATTCCACCATCAAACACTGCAGAGTCTAATTGCACCTCCATGGCAGGTTTGGTTCCTACTTTTTAGTTAAAGGGATTTAAGACCCCTCAACACAACCCTAATCCTTGTTATCAATACAAAGTTTTTTGAAACAAGGGGCTCTGTTGAAATTTTGATCACTAGAAACAATTCTTCCTGCTTCTAGTTTGCAAATTCCTACGTAATCTTGAGTATTAAGAATTTGAGCATTCTATCAGTACAATATTTCTCTGTATGGATTATAACTCTACATAAGTAAAAAAGAAAAAAAGAGAAAAAAATAAGTATAAAGTCGACCCACCAACACCCTTATTTGGGACTTATCTCAATAGAATACTACTAGCGTCACGTTTATCGCAGTGGTACCCCTCTTCCATAAGCCTTTTTTATGTGTACCCACTTGCCCCATTATTAACTGCCTATATCAAAAACTCTAAAAAGTTGCATTTATCACATTCCTACAACTCTCTAGTAAGTAATTTTGTGTGGACCCGCTAGCCCCATATCCCTACCCCCACCCTCCCATTCCCTTTTTTCTTATGGAAAATCTATATATGACCACTTGAAACCAAGAACTTGGCAACCACAATTTAAATGTGGAAAATATATATGAATCCTGTGAAAACCCTTCCCAATCCAATCATCCAAACATGCAGTCTCACTTAACCAAACACCAATCAGTTTTTGAAACCCCCCAAGGCCTCCCACCCTCCTGTGGCACTTATGGTCATTCCATTCCACTCATACTTGATATCCTTCCACCTAATGTTCATCCTTATCGCCACCCATTTGCTCAAAAAAATTAAATTAAAAATATTGTTCAATAATTGTTAATTGCGGGTATTATTCACCCTAGTACAAGTCCTTATTCCTCCCTAGTGGCCATGGTACTAAAAAAAGAAGGCAATTGGTGCATGTGTTCTGATTTTCTCACTCTCAATAGAATCACCATCAAGGATAAGTTTCCAATTCCAATTATTATTGATATTTTGGATGAACTTAAAGGTGCTCAATTCTTTACCAAACTTGACCTTCGTTCAGGCTATCACCAAACCTGTATGAAAGATGATGATATTCCCAAAATAATTTTTTCACTCATGAATGGAATTATGAGTTCTTGGTAATTCCTTTTGGCCTTTGTAATGTACCATCCACCTTCTAGAGTCCCATGAATCATATATTTAAACTGTTTCTGTCATTTTTTCCAGGTCTTTTTTGATGACATCCTCATCTACAACAAAACTTGGCAGGACAAGTTACCTTTGTAGAATGGGTTTTACAACTCCTTTCTCATCATCAATTATTTCTCAAGAGGCCCAAATGTGTATTTGGAATTTTTGAAGTCGAATATTTGGGCCATATTGTTAGTAAAGCTGGTGTATGAGTGGACCCAAAGAAAATTGAAGAAATGAAGGATTGTCCCCATACTACAACTCTTAAAATTTTACAAGGTTTCCTTGGTCTAACAGGCTACTATAGAAAGTTTGTCTATAACTACGGAAATTTTTTGGCTTCTTTCATTGCCTTACTTAAGAAAAAATCTTTCAATTGGAATGCAACTATAGATCACGCCTTATATGAATTGAAATATGCTATGTGTACCACCCCAATACTTGATCTTCCCGACTTCACTAAGACTTTTATTTTGGAATTTTGTGCCTTAGGAAAAGGTATAGGAGCATTTCTCATGTAATAAGGTAGAACCTTGGCCTGTAAAAGTAAACAACTTTGTGACAAACACTTGGGAAATTCCACCTATGAAAAATAATTGTTGGCCATTTTCCATGGTGTGGATATCTGGTGTCCTTACTTGCTTGGGCATTGTTTCTAGATCAAAACTAATCATCATAACCTCAAATAGTTTTTGGAGAAAATAATTTCATCACTATAACAATATAAGTGGGTTACCAAAATGATAGGTTATGATTATGAGATCATTTACAATGGAAAGGAGAATGTGGCCTTTGATTCTTTTTCTAGAAAATATGAATGGTTCACCGATCCCAAGATTTTCGTCTTGACCCAACAACTTCAACACGATTCTAATATATCTCCCAACTAAACTTGGCACAATGGTGAACTTTGTTATAAATGGAATTCATATTTAATCAACCAATCTAATTTTAAATCCGCTACACTATATGAAATCCATGCATCCCCAACAATAGGTCATTTTGGATTTCATAAAACATACGAACAGATCAAACATTCCTTCTTTTGGGAATGCATGAAAAAGGACATCCACACCTTCATGGTTGAATACAATATTTTCCAATGACACAAGGGAGAAACAGTTAATTAGACTCTAGGTGCACTAGAACCTTTACCTATTCCCCCTATTGTATGTATATAAATTTCTATGAATTCATTGTGGGGCTTTCTATGGTTGTGGTCGATTGAATGTCTAAATATGCTCATTTTTTTCCCTCCAAAACCCCTTTAAATATTCCATGGTTTCCTAAGTACACATGGATAATATTTTCAAACTACATGGTATGCCCCAATCTATTTTCACAGATCATGATCCCACTTTCACTAGTAACTTTTGGCAAGAATTGTTTAGGCTACACGACACCCAATTGAATCTTATCAGTGTTTATCACTAATAGACCAATGGTCAAATGGAAGTTGTCAACAAGTTTTTGGAAGCATATTTGAGGTGCTTCACTTTAAAATGACTATCTCAATGGGATTAGTGGTTACCCCTAGATGAATGGTGCTGCAATACAACTTATCATGGTGCCTCTTGCATGACCCATTTGAGGCAATCTATGGCCAAAATCCTCCATATATGTTATCTTACCTACCATGTGTCTCCAATGTACAATAGGTCAACAAAACCCTTACAACTAGGGATAAAATTTTTTGCACTCTCAAATATAATCTAGTAATGGCTTAAAATTAGATGAAGTAATACGCTAATAAACATCAATATGAATGGTATTTTGAAGAAGGGGAACAAGTATTCCTTCATTTACATCCATATAAACACACTTCCCTTAAATAAAACCACCAAAAAAATCCGACTACAAATTTTTATGGCCCATATATGATCCTCAAGCATATTGGGAATGTGGATTACAAATTTTCACTTCCCAACCACTCTAAGATCCATCTAGTCTTTCATGTCTCCTGCTTAAAGAAAGTGGTTGAATCCAATTATCAATTCAAAACAATATGATAGAATTGGATACAGAAGGTTCCATTTGTTTGCAACCAAAGGCCATCCTTGACAAATGAGAGCATTGTTTCTGCTAGTGCACCATCTAGGAAGTTTTAGTACAATGGAAGGATAAACAACTAGAAGATGATACATGGGAACTAGCAGTCATTCTGTAACACTTTCCACATCTCTATCCTTGAGGAAAAATGCCACCTTTTAATGGGGGTGGAGTATTAGGGTCCTAACCTACCTAACCCCCTAAGTAGATATAATATTCTGTATTTCTATGTATGGAGGCCATCATTAGTAAATAAGGCCTATGTAGTAGTGTGAACACAATTATTGTAAGAAGACTTACTAGAAGGTTCCTCCTACTAGAAAGTTCCTTGTCTAGAATAATCGTAGGGGATAGAAATAACTATATAAATATATAGAAACATTTGTAAAAGGTGTCTTGTAAATCATTTGTAATCTGATATTTTTTCTATTGAAGGTTGCCTCCTTGAAGAGGCAAGTGAACATTGCTTACATATCAATAAAGGTATCATATTTTTCTCGTATTTTCCATTGTTCATGCCATTCTATTTATTTATGCGATATATCTGACTAATATCTATGATTTATGCTCTGAATATTTCTATTTGGCACATCACATAATCCATTATTAACAACTATTAATTATCATATCATCATCATTATTTCATATTTATATAACAACAAACTACCTTTAGTCCATAATCATGTTATATGTATGATCAAGCATTTTTGTATGTAGTAACACATATTTATATGCACCAAGAATTCATTATCAGTATGCTCTATAATGCATATTAATTTTAATTATCAATGTCTTTCATTTCCATTATTATTATGCTTTACAACTATTACATATATCAACTCTTTCAACATTAGAAAAATATTTTATAATAACAAGAGATGAGTTAAGGAACCCCCTCTTATTAACATGGCTTCCATGTTGGCCATGTTCCTCATTTGTTGCTACAACAATATGATCAACTTCCTATAGATTCTTGTAGAATTTTCAGTTTCTTGTGCTATATGTGGCTTCCCTTAAATCCTTATGGATTTTGTATCCTTATGTGCTCTCTCTCTTCTTATTAGTGCAAGGTTTCTCCCTTATCTGAGCACCTTCCATCCAAGTCACACATGGCCATTTTACATTTCCAACCAATATATCTTATTGACATTGACTCTTTGATATCTAATTACTTTTCTGGGTCAATCTTACCTAACTTTACCTTTCCTAGACATCCAACACCTATAGTTCCTATACCATTATCTCCTTCTTCCTTGGCCAATTTATCCTCAAACTTGAATTCCTTAGTCAATAATACAACATACTATAATGTTGTATCTATATATTCTATTCTAGATTCATATAAACTACTCTAGAGGAGTCAAATCTATTTTATTTCCCATTGTAGCCTCAACTAGTACTTCCATCATTTCATGGTATTAAAATGAATGTTCTTCCAATTCTAGATGGTTTCTTTTCAAATTACATATCTTTTGCAAACAATGCAAGCATAAAAATGTTTTCTTCCTTATATGCCTTCTTAAGGTTTTTCCTTTTGAAATCACTACCCTACTTGTGTTCTTCTTTATTTTTCATTGCATTCTACGTAGGGAATTCACTCAACATCCTTGGAATGTGAATGCATAAACAATTCTAATTTATTCTTGTCATCATTCCTTGAGTGTTACAATATATTCTATCTAACCTAAGCATTCACATTATGGAACCTTTTACCGATATCTCAAGTTGTTCATGGACTTGGTCCAAATCTGGAATCTACTTCATTTAATTGGGATAAATCTCTTTGAAGTCTCATTGTATCCTTATAGAACCAATCTACACATAATACACTACTTTGTTTCTCTATCAACTTTATTTAGGGTGAATGAACCTTCATTATTTCTATGGGAAAAATCCAACTAAACTGGGTCTAAAGAATAGGCAGAGCGACAACTCCCTTAAAAGACTGATCTACCCTTAATCTACCCCAAAACCATCTAAACCAAATGATGAGAGAAATTAAAAAGAGAGGATTAATGAGTGCACCTTCAATCCTTACGGTTGGAGTTGATCTCTTTTTCTTTTTCTTGCCTCCAAGATCATATATCTCCTCTCAAATCTAACCTGGAAGGGGTTATGAATACAATGCAACAACATATGCAATCTCTAATAATCACTTTAAAAGTATAAACATAGATACGAATGATCAAATTAACAAGAAAATGTAAACATAGGGTTTTGGGACAAGGATAATCTCCTTTATTCAAATTCAAGATAAAAAGGGTTACAACCTTTGTTGGCGACCACTCTACGAATCAAATCTAGGCTCATCTGTCCTGGCTCCAAGTGAAAAAATACCACATTAGTTTCTCACAACCAACATCTCATCAGGGGAAGGAGGAAGTGTTGCATAAGGAGAAAGGATGGAGGGGAAATCCAAGGATAAAACTCATAATGAGATGCAAACCTTGGGCTAAGAAAGGGAAGGGATTTTGGCAGAGTTCTCTTATTCTCTTGTTCATGTCCCTAAATGACTCCCCAAGACCTATTTTTATATGAGAAAAAGATGGTTATTCAGTTTGGGGATGGGATACAGGGGGTCAAATGGTTAGGAAACCCTTCATAGCTTGTAAACTCCGCCAAATTCTGTGCATTTTTATATTTTTTGCAACTTTTGGAGGTAAACACGGGCTAACTAGCATGCAACACACGAGTGTACACGAGCTAACTAGCATGCAACATGTGTGTGTATGCGGGCTATTAGTGCAGTAGGGCACATACACTATCCAAAAAATGATTTTTTAGAAGGAAGCCTCAACAATATTTTTGGAAAAGTATGCAAATGGATGCTCCAATGTCTTGCATGCAAAAATATGGAATTTTGGGATATAACAATTATTTCATCCACCAAATTATTTACTTTTTCAACATGCTTCCACTGTAATTTCTGATAAAAAAAATGGATGTAATACTCTAATTCTTTCCCCTCCCCATGATTCATACATTACCTCAATATGTCCTTGTTCCTTTTGCAACATGCTTTGCAACCATCATTACATTTTCAAATTCAAGGTTAAGGAGAATTACCTTACCTTCCTATGCATATTAGTGCCATTCTTCACCTACTGTCTTGCTACTCGTCTCTTATTCTTGTCGTGGTTGCTTGGTGTAACATACCCACTTCAGAATTCATAATTTTTCTTCTTTTCTCCGAGGAACGGAATTCCCCGAATCCCTACGGGGCCTGATATAGGCCCTGCCATCCCTTATACGTACTCATATGATTGGTGACTAGGACCACAGGCCTTATCGGAAAGGTTCTCTTCGGCTTTTGTGATTCGGGAAATCGCGATATATGTATTTCCTTTTATCTCTTGTCTTTCGAAGGGCTGAAACCCGAAACGGTTTTAACTGCTTATCGAGATTCACAACAACTCGGATTAAGCCCTGGTACCCTACCCTTTGGGATTTCGCATACCGGAAATTCAGGATATGCGACGAATGGACGTTTTGCGCTTAGGTTTCCTGGGAGTCGAAACTCCAAAACCTGCATATATATATATATATATACATCGCTCCATATATTTTGGGAATTCACAAACCGGGTTTTCGGGACTGGTGAGTACAAGAGAACTTGACAATAGGTATCTCGAGTACCAAAATACAGAAATACCCAATATTTTCCGTGGTAAGCCATTTCGGCATTCCTCCTTTCGAGATTTCGCATTATGTGAAAACAGGGGGTCTCGCCCCTAGGTTTCCCGGAAGCTGAAAACTCCGAGTCATCAAAACTTTAAACATGCTCCTCTATTTCAGGGTTTCCTCCATCGGGATTTCTCTAATCGGGGTTTCGAGACTGGTGAATTCATGGGGCCCGCACTTAGGTACCCCGGGTGCCAAAATACCGAAGTATAACCACTTCTCCACACTCTATTATTTTGGAGTTTCGCAAGTCAAGATTTTAGGACTTGCGAGTACAAGGGAAACTTACCCTTGGGTTTTTCGGGTACCGAAACAATGAAAATTCCTAACTCATCCATACGCCGTCATTTTGGGTTTTCATGAAACGGGGTTTTGGGTCTTGCGAGTACAGGAGAACTCACACTTAGGTATCCCGGGTGCCGAAAATCCGAAACGCTTATTGGTCGCCATGTGTACTCTATAGCTGGACGATCTAGGTACTCCCATGGGTCTTGGAATCGACGGTCTCGATTTCTTCGCTACTTACGAAGGTTAAAAAGGAGTCGAGGCATTAACGCCCACTTTCCTTCATCCAATTTAACGGTCGTAACAGACCTTAGATCCTCTGAAAGGATCTCATTCATGCATTTAGCAAGAGGAAGGGTATCCTGGGTACCGAACCACCGAAAGGTCCTTAATTCATCCACACACTATCATTTCAGGATTTCGTGGGTCAGGGTTTCGGGACTCGCGAGTAAAAAAGGACTCACACCTAGATAACTTGGGTGTCGAAACTCCGAAATATCGAAGTTTAAGAATACCATTCTCTCCTTTAAAAACTATGCCATTAATTCCTTCTTCAGGCCCTTGGGTAAATTTCACCAGGTTTGAAGACTCGACTGGAAGGTCCTCTTAAAATCTCTGAGCTATTAGCTTCTGTGACTGGTAGTGAGAAAGCTCAAGGTTTTTACTGCGAAGGCAGTCCTTTCTAGGTACTTACCCTAGCTTTATAGAGTGAGGGAACTTTCCCGAAAGAAGACCTAAAAAACTGCAGTTATTCATAAATATATATATATATATATATAAACCGAATGTGGTCATTCCAACATAAGCATGCAACCACCATTTTCGATCAAAACACAATGCAGACATTTCTTACACATAAACGATTTATAAGTGTTCAAACCATGAGCATACATTCCAAGATATTCAATGCAAGACACAAGATATAAACACTTATCAGAAAACACCAGGTGACACAACTCCTGAGAGGGGCGCTCGTTTCCATCCAATCGTAGGCTCAACGACTCCGAATGGATTTGCCACTAGCCACCCCCGAGCTAGACCACGATGCTTGAGACTCTCTGTCTTGGTTCTTCAATGATCGAGAACGAAGGTTACTCTCCTTCTTCTCTGCTATCACTCACTCTGTATTTTGTTCCAGAGTTATTCTGATCTGTTTCCTGTGATCTCTCCCTCGCGTCCGTCCCCTCCCACACCTTTTACCTTCCTTTTCTTTTCCGGTGAGGTTGCACGTGGCATGAATTTCCCCTCGGTGGTTAGGTATGAGGCCTCCACGGATGGACGGTTCACCCCCATCCCTCATTAACTCATGAGGAGCCTTTTCACCTACCATCTTGACGAGTAATTCATTTCGGGGCCAGCGAGTCGCTCTTGGTTCTCTGGGCAAATGAAGACCAAATACGGTTTAGTTCGGTGGAAGTTAATGCCACCATTCCAGGTGCCTTCCACCACCTTTCTTCAGACATCGTGGTCTCTTTTTCAGCATATCTTCCTCCCAAAAGTCTTGCAACATATATTCATAACATTATTTACATTCATCGACCCTTTATACTAAGGTCCATTCAAATCACACATTCACATATTTGAGTTTTCCATAGTTCTTGGCCAGTATAGTTATTTTTACAGATTGGGGGAAACATGGTGTTATAATTCCCTCCCCCTTAAAGGAACATCTTCCTCGATGTTCTATCTATCAAAATGACATGTATGTACCGAGGTAAACAAAATCGGATATGCCTGTTTCATGGCAGCCTCCATTTCCCATGTAGCCTCATCTGGGCCAAAATGTCTCCACTGCACCTTGACCTGTGCAATGGTTCGGTTCCGGAGCAGGGTTTCCTTTCTGTCCAGTATGCATTGAGGTTCTGGTAGAAATTCTCCCTCTGGTTCCACCTGGATCACAAACCATTCAATTATATGATTAGAACCATGTACATATTTCTTCAATAATGAAGCATGGAAAACATTATGTTCTTTTACTGTGGGAGGAAGTGCTAGCCTATAGGCTACAGGTCCCACTCTATCTAGAACCTCAAAGGGTCCATAATACCAAGGTGCGAACTTGGCACAAGATCCCATTTTCAGAGAACTCTTCCTGCGCCTAACTCTGAGATATACATGGTCTCCTGTCTTGAACTCTCTTGGATTTCTCTTTTGGTCGACGTAACTTTTCTGTCGATTCTAAGCGACCTTCAGGTTTTGTTTTATCTGAGTCACTTGCTGTTCCATTTCTTTCAACATGTCAGGTCCAAAATAAATTCTGTTTATGGGATTACTCCAACTAACAAGAGTGTTGCACGACCTACCATATAGGACTTCGAAGGGGATCATCTTTAAGGATTCTTGGTAGCCATTGTTGTAGGCGAATTCCACCAGTGGAAGGTAATCTTCCCACTTCTTGGGTTGATGCATTACATGCATTCTTATCATGTATTCTAGTATTTGGTTCACTCTTTCCGTCTGTCCATTGGTTTGAGGGTGATAGGCAGTGCTAAACAACAACTTGGTCTCTAAACCCGCCATCAGTGATTTTCAAAAGTTGGAAGTGAATTTCGTGTCTCTGTCAGACATGATCTCTTTCGGAATACCATGCAGTTTAAATATATCCTTCACGAATACCTGAGCGATGTCTATTGCCTTGCAATTCGACTTGACGGGGATGAAATGGGCACACTTTCTCAATTTATCCACCACTACCATGATGGCGTCATTCTGTTTGGCCGAGGTTGGTAATCCGGTGATGAAATCCATGGAGATGGTTTCCCATTTCCATTTCGGGATTGGTAGAGGTTGTAATAGTCCTGCTGGGTGTTGGTGTTATGCTTTTACCTGTTGGCATTCTATGCATTTGGCTAGGTACTCAGCTATGTCTTTCTTCAATCCAGGCCAATAGAATTGTTTCCTGGTGGCCATGATCATCTTCTGGTATCCTGGATGGCCAGCATAGGGTATTTTATGTAGTTCATCCAGTATGAACCTCTTCAAGTCATCACAATATGGGATATACAATCTGCTTCGGTAAGTGAGTAGGCCTCCTTCCATCATCTGGTAGTCTTCGTACTTTACCCCTGTGGGTTTTTGCTGAGGTACGAGGTCACAGTCTGGACAAAGGGATATGTTTCTTGTGAATTTATGACTCTTTCCTTGACATCTATCTCGTAGGAGCTCACCGTGGCCAGGTGAATTGTTTTCATGCTTCTGCTAAGGGCATCAACCACCCTATTTTCCTTTCCCTCAATATGTTTGATTTCAAAATCAAACTCGCTGAGGAGGGACATCCACCTAGATTGTCTGGAATTGAGATTTGGTTGGTCAAACATATATTGCAATCCACAGTGGTCTGTCATAAGTTCAAATTTTCTTCCCAGGAGGTAATGCCTCCACATTTTCATGGTGTGCACTATGCCAGCCAGCTCTAGATCATGGGTCACATAGTTGACTTCGTGCTCATTCAATTTTCGAGATTCATAGCAGACCACACTTCCCCCTTGCATAAGGACTCCTCTGAGCCCTTCCTTACAGGCATCTGTGCACACGAGGAAGTTAGCTTCAGGATCAATGATCTTCAACATGGGTGCATGGGTTAGTAGATGTTTCAGGGTCTGAAATCTTTCTTCACATTTCTGTGTCCACATGAATTTTGTTCCCTTCTTTTGGAGGGCAGTGATTGGACAACCAATCTTGGAGAATCCTTTTATAAATCTCCTATAGTATCCTGCTAATCCCATAAAGGATCTGATATCCGAAACATCCTTTGGGGTAGACCATTCCATGATAGACCTGATTTTGTCAGGGTCTACTGCTACTCCTTCTTCGGATAGAACATGGCCTAAGTAATGTATTTTCTTTTGGAAGAATTCACATTTGCTAAATTTGGCATAGAGCTGATGTTCTCTTAGCACTTGCAGCACAAGCCTAAGATGGTCTTCATGCTCTTCTTCATTCTTGGAGTAAATTAATATATCGTCAATAAAAACCATCATGAATTTGTCTAGGAATTTGCTGAGTACATTGTTCATCAAGCACATGAAAGTGGCAGGGGCATTGGTTAACCCAAATGGTACTACCACAAACTCATAGTGACCATACCTCATCCGGAAGGCAGTTTTATGGATGTCTTCACCCTTGATTCAGACTTGATGGTATCCCAACCTCAAGTCAATCTTTGAGAAAATAGACGCACCCCCTAATTGGTCGAACAAGTCATCAATCCTAGGCAAGGGGTACTTGTTCTTTATGGTTACCTTATTGAGTTGTCTATAATCTATACACAGTCTAAGGGTACCGTCCTTATTTTTCACAAATAGGACTGGTGCTCCCCATGGAGACACGCTGGGCCATATATAGCCCTTATCCATCATTTCTCTTAATTGCAATTTGAGTTCAACTAGCTCGTGTGTGCTCATCCGACAGGGTGTCCTAGACACCGACACCGCTCCCGGTGCAAGTTCTATCGAGAAGTCTATGTCTCTTCTCGGAGGTAGACCCAACACCTCTTCCAGAAACACATCTCTGTATTTTCTTAGGGTAGGGTGGTCTTCGAGGCTTGTTTT
>ML837152.1:29516-39737 GCA_009831015.1 Picea engelmannii | reverse complement strand
TTTGACTCACACTTAGAATATTATGTTTCATATCTTCTACCAGTAGAACGTTTTGTGCCTTTTCATTCTTGTTCCCAATTCAGACTGTGCCTTCTTCAATGATTTTGGATGAATTATCATTTTCGAAGGAGACTGATCCATTTCTTTCCTTTCGTAATGTAAGAAATTTGTCTTGATCACCTGTCATGTGTTTTGAACACCCATTGTCAACATACCAACCGTGTTTCTTTTTCTTAGCTTGTAGAGCGACTGTGCATTCTTCACTGCTATACTAATCTTGCTTTCTTATCCATGTCATTTTCTGAGGTTCTTGTCTGTGACTATTGTTATTCTGTTGAGGTTCTTTAGGAGGGACTGTCATTCTGCAATCTTTGGCCATGTGTCCAAAGTTGTTACATTTGTAACATTCCACTTCATTTCTCAAGGATTCAAACCTATTGTAAATTCTTCTTTGTGTTTCACTAGGTATTCTTGAATAACCCCTTTGTGTATGACTCTCAAAGTTGTTATTGTTCCTGTTGTTAGCTCTGCAATTTACAACTTTATGTCCAAAATTATTACATGCATAACATAAACCAAAAATTATAGTTTGATACCTGAGAGTTGAAGATCTTCTGAAATGAGGTGATCTTATGAATCCTTCTTCTCCTTGAGGCCTATCTGTCTATTGTTGATTATGAAATCTGAATCTTCTCGGTGGAGGAGTGTCCCTGTAATCTTCCTTGTATATATTACTGCCCCCTTTGATTGTTTCTGCATAGTTTTTTGGATTTGTTTCTTGCTCTGTTGTTTTGGAGCTTGATCCCTTTTTTGTCTGATTGTATCCAAGTCCAGACTTGTCAAGATGAGATTTTTGATTGCTGATAATGTCATCCAAAACTTTTGAGCTATTTTGCATATTTTTCTTTTGAATATCCTTTCTTAATGTGATAATCTATGCTTCCAAGTTTCTGATGATCCTGTCCTTTTCTTCTAACTGTTCTTTGAGTTCTTATTCAATCCTTTTATCTTCTTCTATTTGAACTTCCAATTTTGTGATCATTTTTTCTAGTTCTTGAGTGTCTTCCTTTTTGTCTAGTTCTGCTTGTAGTTTCTTGTTCTTGTTTTTTTCTCTTTTGATAACTTCTATGGCACACACTAATTCTTCTCGAGAGTCAACTTCTCCCTCTTCAATTTCTTCTTCGACTTCTTCTTCGACTTCTTCAGAGTCTTCTTTGTCAGAGTCTTTTACTGCCATGAATAAAACTTTTCCTATCTCATTGTCACTGACTTCATCTTCATCTGATGATGAGATATCTTCTTTGATGCATAATCTTTTCTTGAAATCTTTCTTTGTAGTTCTTTTGCCTTTATATGTGTGTTTTCCTTTTGAGTAACCTTCATCATTTCTCTTTTTTTTTATGAGGACATTTGTTAGCAAAATGACCAATACCATCACAATTAAAACAAATTAAAGGAATCTTACCTCTATACCTACCGTTGGTTCCCTTGTTCAATCTTTTGACGAAGTTGGAAACTTCTTCATCATCTTCCAAGACGTCGCTGCTGCTGCTATATTCTTCTTGTTCATTTTTCTTTTGCTTTGATCTTTTGGATGCTTTGAAGGCTGCTTATTTTACATCTGAATTTTCCTGTTCAGTTTTCATCTAATATGCTGTGAAGATTCCATGCAGTTCGTCCATGCTTATTGAGTTTAGATCCGATATTTCTTATAATGTTGATATCTTAGGATTGAATCTCATAAGAAGAGATCTTAGTACCTTTTGAACAATTACAGATTCTTCAATTTTTTCTCCCAATCCTATGATTGCATTCACTGTTTCATCGACTCGTAAGAAGTAGGCTGCGATATTTTCATCTTCCTTCATTTTTAGTTGTTGGAATTGACCTATGTAAGTTTGAAGCTTTGTTGCTTTGACTTTTGAATCTCCTTCATAAATATTTCGAAGCTTGTCCCAAATCTCTTTAGCAGATTTACAATGTGCAACTTTGGTGAATACCATATCACTGAGACCATTCAAAAGTGAATTTTTGGCTTTGAAATTATTCTCACCAAGTTTCACTGTTTTGCCATTTGTTGGTGGAACTGTTGGTGTTGTGTATCTATCTACAATTGATTGCCAAACTTGAAATCCCTGTGACTCTATATATGTCTTCATCCTTATGCTCCAAAACACATACTTCTGTCCATCAAACTGTGGTATTCCATTTTTATACGATTTGGTACTCTCCATGATCTACCTTTCAGTGGTTAAAATGATTTTTAAAGGAACCTACTCTGATACCAATTGTTAGATTACTGAGAGGGGGGGTGAATCAGTAATAGCGTAATTATAATTTTTTTTCTTCAAATGTTATATCAATGTAGAATTATTATCCAATAATGAGAAATAAGAAATAAGCAATCACACACATACACAATACACTAGTGTTTTACGTGGAAACCCAAATCGGGAGAAAACCACAAAATGTTTTTTCTTATATGTCTTGAAGAATTACATTCATTGGAAGCACCAACTTCCTTTGTTTTCTAGCTGCAACTGGAAGGAGGCTCCAACCCTTTGGTTTCTCAGGCTACAACGTGAGAGAATATCCAACTCCCCAATTCTCTAGCTACAACCAGAAGGAGGCTACAACCCCCTATGTTCTCTGGCTACAATCGGAAGGTGGCTACAACCACCTATCCTTGCGCCGTCCAACCGCCCTTAAGTAGAAGTAGAATGATGGAACCACTGTCAACGTGTCACTGTGAGATATACTGCTTTACAATTGTATCAACCTATACCACTGCCCTATATCCAATCTGTACAACTTCCCTGTAATCAAACCGTACCTGAATTGAACATGCATCTACAAAAATACAACAGATACGCGACCTGTAGAGATGCAACCCACGTATGTACGTGCCCTATCTGTTATGCAACCCGCATATACCTTCTGAAACTAGGGTATCCTTTCACTTGCAAATTTTTGACCCTCTGTAACTTCTTTCACATAGATCTGTAACCTGCCACTGTATCCAGACTGTAACTGTACCCTGTGCATGCATCCTCATACATAACCTCTACTCAAGGAAAGTATGTATCTCTCTAGTCCTGTGCCATATAGGTATGCGTAATCATGAACAAGTATAATGTCCCTCACATGATCTTACTCATCAATCCCTTTTTTATATTCAATTTCTCAATACATCAATAAATACAAGATCTCAACCATGTACCATAAAAATTCTTAGCCACATGCCAAGAAATACAATATGTTCCTCAACAAGAAGTATCAATGATAAATATACCAACATTGTATTTCTATAGATCTGACTTATACAGAAGATCCCATGTATCCACTAGTCTCTCTAGGGAGAATCCTCAAATCTCCATTGCCATTCCTCATGCATGCATCAAAATCCAACTATTCATATAAATAAGACATACCTTTTGAACCAATGGATGGATCTGATGTATCTGAGCACTCTAGACCTTCCAGGGAGCTTGATCTCAGAATCCAGGACCTCTGCACCTTCATCTTCTCAAGTTTCATGGCTTTATCAACATATACTCACCCTATACACAGTCATCCTGCGTACATACTCACCCTATACACAACCAACCCACGTATACCTTCAATGTATACACACCCTATACATAGACAACCCGCATATGCATCATAAAATGGGGTTTTCTATAAATCCGAGAATTTTGCCGTCAACCCTTCATGCTACCTCAGACGTTCGCTACTTCAGATGTATCCACAAGAAGCTTTACACAAGAAAATAGATATAAAAAATGTACAAGTGTGTGTTTAATGAGTGAGCTTTGCCTCTTATTTATATCTTCATGTAGCCTTACACTTTCCTTATTTTAGGGATTCTTTATTTAAAATAATTTCTTTTGCAAAACAATTTGACCCTTGGGGGCTTCTATAAGACTTATGAGGGGTTCTCCAACTTCGTATGGTAATAACTCTCTAATCGTGAGGAGTTATGTGACATTCCACATACCACCGGAAACGACATGACAAGCACTATCTATCTAGGATAGTTTCCCTGACAAATTCACTGTCCTTCAACTCATTATTCCAGAATTAAGCATGTGTTCTCTTACTCCACAAAGCGTCTTCCCCTGAGGGCTTTCACCATAAGGGGACCACTTTTGAGTTCATCCATATTTACTTCTTGTCAACCATGACGAGACAATAATGAGTCATATTTACATCAAACAATCTTGGGTCCATTACCCAAACCTTTGTGCTGCGGGGCTTTCTTCAAGGGTTGACATCAATGGAAACCAACCTTAATCAACAACGCTGACTAGTATAAAGAGGGTAAGGAATTTTTTGGGAAGGACACCATGTTGGTACCAAAATTGAGGGATATAATGTGGACAATGACAAATCTTTGAGACATAATAACCGGATTTACTTACATCCCAACGACGAATTGAGAAGTTTTGATCTTATGGGAAGCTCATAGAGAAATGTACATGGCTCATCCAAGAGTCATGAAGATGAGGACAAACCGTAAGCCCTTATTCTTCTGGAAGGGATAAAGGCAGACATCATCAATTGCGTGGAGAGATGTATAGAAGGTCGGCAGGTGAAGGATGAACATAGACATCCGATAAGATTGCTACGACCATATGCTATTCCAGAATCAAAATGGGAGGTCATTTCGATGGAATTCATTGGGGGGGATTTCCGCTGATGGCAAGGAGGAACGACTTGAATTTTCATGATAGTTGAAACTCTGATGAAGAGTGCACACTTTTGTCCCTGTGAGTCCGATGCATCAGGCACCAGGTATAGCAAGAGTTTATATCAACGATATATTGAGACTTCCAGATGTACCAAGGGATCATATCCGATTGAGGATCAATGTTTACATGAAGATTTTGGACTAGTATCCAAGAGGCCTTAGGAACACCACTTAAATTTAGTACCGCATATCACCCAGAGGAAGACGGGCAGCCAGAACAAATGAACCCAACTGTGGAAGGTTGTGTTGCGTGTACGTGTGTTGGACCAACAAAAACGTTGGGAATAGTCACTACCACTGGTAGAGTTGGCTTACAACAAAAACTATCAAAGCACCATTAAGATGGCACCATGTGAGTTTCTTTATGGGTGACCGTGTCAGACACCTTTGAGTTGGGATTGATTCGAGGATGGGGTCCTTGTAGGACTAGAAGAGATAAAATATTGGAAGGAACAAGTACAAATGATAAGAAAATGGTTGGAAGAAACGCAAGATCGACATAAGGGTTTTGACGATGCACATCGCGTGACCATTTGTAAAGGGCCTAATGAATGACTGTGCCTCATTCCTTAAGGCATATGCATGATGTTTATCTTGTATCTGTGTGCGACTTTAGGTCTAGACCCTATGCATATGTTTGACTGGATTTATTGGTGGATGTTGGGCGAGGGTGCGCTCACGACGGAGCCAATACGCCTTCTGGACCATCAGATTTGACATATATGGCATCGAACCGTCGATCAGTTCAAGGTCCAGTGGGACAATTATAGACCACACTCGGATACCTGGGAGGACGCATATTATATGCGTCAACAATTTCCATTTTTGTTTGATAGCTAGACATTAGATATTGTCAAATATCTTAATTCTGCACTGGTGTACTATGAAACTTTGGGACAAAGTTTAAAACAAGAGGGGGTGTATGTAAAATACCACTCTTGCGTGCACTTGATGTGACTTATTCTTTGAGGACACTTGTGTGAAAATGATCCGGTTCATTATATGATTGATTGTTTCTCTTATGGATTCTAATGATGAGATTGTGATTTATGATGTTATGTTATGTTATTATGTATAGACATGTGCTATTGACTGGTTTCTCTCGAGTGTGCAGGACTCTTGACGGATTGAGGATGCTGATGGCATCGATGGACGTCCTTAGACTCCATATCGAGTCTTGGAGTGGAATGTTTATGGTTTGCATATTTCTGTTATTGCATATGTGACATATGACTGATATATTATGATGTTGTTTATGGGTCGCTGACATGTTTGTTGATGGATGCAGGATGAAGGTAGGTTGCTAATTAGACTCACATTTGGAGTAAATGGGTCATGCATGACAATTAGAGATATTGAGGGAGAGGTGTGGAAACAACCCTGCCACAACCTACTAGCACTCCCGCTGTGGCTCGAACTGTAGGTTAACGATTACCTAGTTTGAGAGATCCATGATGCCTCGAGGGAAGACTGTGACAGTCCCTGATGAAGATTCTAAGGGGCACACAATAAGGTAGGGTCCTTATTCCTTAGAGGCCCTTAGTCTCCCACAAGGTCACCCGACAGAGTATTTATTCCAAGGGCGAACGTCTACCAAAATCAGTCAAAAGACAAGTGTCACACTTGGAGCACGTAGTGCGCCTTGAAGGGCACATCGCATAGATGAAACTGAATGAAGGCGAGTGGCACCCTTGGAGAACGTAGTGCGTCTTGAAGGGCACGTCGTGGTTTTAACACTGGCGAGTCAATGAACCTAGGTACCTAGTAAAAAACATCTCATTTTAACCTGGTCAACCTTAAGATAATTGATACATGAGTAAAGTTTAAAAAAATTATAGAATTTCCCTTAAGAACATTTTTGCTGAGCCTAGTTGAATTTAAATCCTAGGTCTAAGTAGGTCATGAGAACTAAAATATAATTAAGTAAGTAATAAAGGGGGGATGAAAAAATTGGGGGTGAAAAGAAAATTTAATTTTTTTTAATGGAGGATTAAATTATTAAAAGATTAATTGTTGGCTAAGTACAAAACTTGCTAATTAGAACTTAGACCAAAAAGGGGAAACTTAAGTACAAAAGGAATGTGGAACATCGAAGGGAATCTAGTCTAGATAACTTTCCAATTTCGAAATCAACTAAGCTTTAAGAAAGACATCAATCATTAAGGGACTGTGAGGGCATATAGGGACATCAATGAGCGTTTTTAGGAATGATTTTAGGTGGGTGAGGGAAATTGACAATTTAATTTAATTAATTAAATGAATTTATGGTGAAACTAAGGGATTGGGTGACAAGTGTATGAGGGAGAATATTTCCTAATATTTTTTTAATAAAACTAAGTTAATGTGCAAATGGAAAGGTCACTAAGAGGAACTCTATAAAAGAAAAGGCAGAGGAGGTACAAGAGGCATGAATGGTAGGCGTAGGGTTACACTGTTGATATTTTTCTTGACTGATTTTTCTTGTGGGAGTTGGGATACCCAATTCGATAGGGAGTGGTAGCTTGACCTTGTGAGGCGAGCTGTGAGCTATATATTTCTCTGGTTTTTGTGTGTGGGGTCCTTTTACGTCTCGGGGGCTCAGGGGGAAGAAAAGTACCCCTAGTGTTGGCTAGGATGTATTGGTGAGGTCTGAGCGATTACAAAGCGTGAGCGAGGAGGATCACCAACAATCGAAGGACATCAACAAGCCAACGTCGATTACAGTAATCATGATTAAATTTGCATCTGTATTTGTTTAAATTCTGTTCATGGATTTAAGTATTGTAGTAATTTTAATGGTTTTCTTTTATCCTTGATCAACTATTTAGTTTTGCCTCTGTTGAGCGATTTAATTTTCTATGCTCATAAATTTGTTTTTGTCTCTGCATTTTCAACTTCCTTGGCATTTTACCTTAGCACTGGATTGTAAGATCTTCCTTCGTCTGAATCTTCCTGAATGAAGGAATTTTCGCGGTTTATGTGAGGTTGATATCTTTTCCCCTTCTTATTTTCACCCAATGATTAGCCGACGAGTTGGAGGCTTTTAGCTCCACCGCGTTTTAGCTTATCTCCACAATTTCTGTCTCAACATTGGATTTCATTGATCTGCAAAGAATTTACCTTGCTTGAACTTTATCCCACACATTACTGCATTTTGATTTGATTACTCAATATATGTAGTATTCTATGTTAAATGGATGAGTTAACAGGAAAGTATCATGTGGCCATTGATTCTTCTCTTAATGTTCAGATAATGAAAACCTCCAATCAATATCAACCTCCGGATCTCCCATCTTGGTTGAGATACCCGCTGAAAAATAAACAGAGTAATGTTGTAGATTCAATGCAATTAAAAACTACCACCACAATCAAACATCTAAATCAAGTTCCATGATCAATTCTGTGAACTTCGATGAAACCGTGATTTCGAATGAAGTCCCTAGCATTTTATAAAAAACAAAAATCGACCCCAAACATGAGTGAGTTTGTCCAGTTACTAGTAAATTACAACCTTGAATGATAGATATCTATGCACCACTGGAACATGATATGCGACTCCTTTGTGAACCTTCTTCTACCCATTGAATTCTGACAACGATAAGCATTATCAACCATGGCGTTGGTACTTGCTTTATAGAATTCGAAAAAGAAAACAACGACAATGTTATTCATTGGGCTAGCATTCACTCAGATTCAACTCAGAAGGGTTATGACTTGTGCAACCGAACCACATCAAACCTCTGTAGACAAAATCAATCCTCGAGCGTGAGAGATTTATGTAAGAAGGGATGATCAAAATAGGAAGAGTTTCGCCCAACTCGATCTCAAACCCCTCCTTCCATTTTCCTTTTCAGAATTTTCGCGCTACCCACTCAACAAAATTCTGGGCTTGTCTCTCAACAACCTTCACTCTTACCTCAACGATTCCTTAGGTTTTACCTGATGATCGTGTTGGAGGTTCCCTTCTCTTGCCTGCGTGTATTTATTTTCTCAGAGTGTTGCCTCTACTTTGCATTTTATTTTCTGCATGTGGGGGATTGTAATCCCAGAGTGGGATCCCCTGTACCTCTGCGTGGGTAGATTACGCCCAGGTTCGAGTCGAAGTCCTGGCATAATAGTTAAGGGTGGTCAGAGTTATTTCCTTCTTGAAGGTGATCAAATGCTGTGTGTATTTTTCTCTTGCGCCCTTAGCACGACGAAGGACTCAAGGTTGTTCAAGCATAATTGATCACTTGTGCCATGGATTTTACTGTGATTAAATTTTAGATAATTGCGCGCATGTTTAATGATGATTCAAGGTTAATTTAGTGTATAAGATTCTATGCGCGCATTGAATATTGTATGGTTTAATGTTTAGATTTTACTCTTCATGCGCGCAATGAAAATTAAGGTAACACATGATTGTTGGCTATTTACTTCTAGGGTGCAATGAAGAGCCCAAATAATGAATGATATAGTTAATGGAATGACGACACACACTAAATTAAATGAATGATTAGATAATTAAATCATTTCCTTGTGCGCATTGAATTTTTATTGCAGTGCATAATGTTAGACCCTAGACTCATTGCGCAGAATGAAATCTTGATGTAAAGACTGATATTTGAGACATTAGAATACTTGCGCGTAATGAATTTGATGCGGTAAACGAAGGTTATATTTTATATATTTCGCGCAATGAATTAATGGATGATACTCTTGCGCCTCAGCTCGAGGTGATGTATAATTTCAGGTATGCTATTAGATTTTCTTACGCAACAAGTAAATACAGTTGCTTACCTTGCACCTTCTCTTATGTTGTCTTATGATGGATTCACAACCCTTACTTGCGTCATTAGATGTGTTAATGAATTATGGATAGTTTCCCTAGCGCCATGAATTTGCATTGTATCTAAGTGATGTAGTTAATAAATTGATCACGCGCATTAATTAACAAAGTGCGGGGTCAATCAAATGGCTAGAGATCTAATGCAACTTGAATGGTTAATTTAAACAAAGACTTGTTGATTAGGATGCTCGCGTGCATTTACATAATGGAAAAGGAAAAAGGGCTCGTTGAGTTTGGAATCTTTGCACGCACACACTAAATTATATGATTGATATGATGATGGTTACCCTTGCACCCTGGTTAATGATTTTAGGATTGATGGACTCATGAAATGGATGATGTGGAATGTTGTTAATTAATGTGTTATTACATCGTTATGCGTGTCGTGGTTATTGATGATGACATGTTTGTATTGTGTTGTATTAAATTATTAATTCTTTATCATGGTTTCGTTAATTATGGGATTGAGGTGTCGACGTCGTTGACTGTTTATTCTGATGTTACAATTTTTCCTAACACAATTTCTAAAAAAAATAAAAAAAATTGACCTATTGTAACGTCGCTTTGTTGTCATAATGGCCGGGACCGTTACAATAATGTTTGATTAGGTTACATGGAATATATATATATATATATATATATATATATATATATATATATATAT
>ML837151.1:56932-81979 GCA_009831015.1 Picea engelmannii | reverse complement strand
TGATTTTAGTCATTAAAAATCTACAAAAAATTATGAAATTAAGCGATATCTCTTGCAAATCAAGGGATTGATTGGATGGGCTAGATATAACTCTTTTCAAGTAAAAATAGAGGCATAGTTGACAGAGTATGATATTTAGTATTATTATTTCATTTTCCTTATTGTTGTTCAAGCTAGTTTGAGTTGTAGTCAAGTGATAGAATTATTTCCTCATGTTCTATGATATTTTATAAATAAAGGACATAAGGTTTTTTGAAGTTCTAAGTGTTTGAGTGTCTCCAAGGGTTCTAGGAACTAAGGCCCATTTAAGGAAATGACTGAGAAATACCTATTATCGTTTCATTTCTTGTATTTTATTTATGTTTTATAAGTAGACAAAAAATTGTAGAAAACAAAGTATTATTTCATTTCACTCTATTTTCCAACAATATTTTAGTTTTATGATTTCTTTGAGAAAATATTTCAATTCATGTATTTCTTTGATTGCCTTTGAATTACAATGTTTAGTACCTTGATGTGGATCCTATGAATCTAGCATATGCCAAGTAGTGTTGTAAGTATTTACTAATTTACCAACAACACAAAGTCGTTGATTTAGGAAACCTTCTCATTTAATTAATGTTTCATCCAAGAGGCAGTGACCCTATACCTTCATCTATCTTCTACATATTATCAGAAGGGATAGGAGTGAAATTCCTTGGCCCAAGTGCATAAGATACAAATAAGAATAAGATATAAAACTTGAGCATTTTCCTTTTCACAATTGTCATTAGAATTAGTAGTTCAAATTTGACTTTTATAGTTTTCCTACATAGTCCACAACACCTCAGAAGTTTGTATAATCTTCGGTTTGATAATTAAAGTTAATTTTAGGGATTCAATATATGCCACTATAATTATTTGTCCCACCACTTTTTGGTGGTGTTGTTGGGGAGGTTGCTAAAATTTACATTAGGAATTATGAACAATTTGGAATTTTTGAAAAAATAAAACAACACATAGTTAGATTGCATGCATCAACCTAGTGGTAAATATGAAATATTTCTATCAAAAACCCATGGTGTTGGTGTAGCGGAATCAAGAAATAGTGTCCAAGTACAACATCAAGAAGATTTTGAATATTTTTCAAGTAGACTACTAAAGAAAATCTAGTAAACATACAACAAAACATTGAAGAATTTGTTGAGATACCCGAGGAAGGAGAGCACATTGTTGCAGGAATTTCCATCAATCCTTTTTTGGAGCTAGGAGTTGAAGATAGAGATGAATCTTTTTCTCTAAACACTATGGTAGAAGAAAGGGATGATCAACCTGAAGTATTTCAGTTTCCAATTTAGGAGACTAATGAGGAAACAATAATGTAGAATATAATGCTTATGATCTTCCCAATTTTCATGGGCTTAGCACTAAAGACCCTAATACCTTTATTTTTGAGTTTGAGGTTATCCATAGAACCTATAAATATGCATCAAATGCTAAAAAAATTAGGCTCTTTCCCTCTACACTGAAGGAATCATATTTGAGATGGTTGATGATCTTAGAAGGGAATAATATCATAAATTGGGATTATATGATGAAGACCTTCATTAAAAAATTATAGAGATTATTGCAAGTTTGGATATACCAAATATGAAACATTATGAATGGTACAAGACAATGATTCCTTGGAATATTATGAGGAAATATTCCAATTAAGATAGAAAAGAGCTCAAAACTATAATTTGGATGATGAATCTCTTAAATTAGTGTTTCTCATAGGTGTAAAAGAAGATTTAATGGATACCTTGAACCTCCTTGAAAATGGTGGCATATTTCAACTGACATGTGAGAATGTGAAGTAAGTGTTCAAGAACTACTCTAGATCTGCAAGTAAGAATAATAATGGTGGTAGAAATGTAGTCCCTTAATCATCAAAATCTAAAGCAACATGAACTTTCACAAAAAGTGAAACTAGAAATTTATTAAAGCACATGAATATTGGCATATTGCATTCATTAGCTATGCAACTGGACACTATGTATATTAAGTGGAAGTAAGAAGAGGTTGAAAGAGCCTTGTTATTTTTCTACCCTAACTTCAAAAGGAAACATGCCAATAATGAATGCCCACTAAATATAGTGGAAGTCCATGGAATATGTGAGGACCATCAAACAAGAAAATTCTCTTCTTTACATGGTTTGAAAGATGTGTACCAAGGACCAAAGGAAAATATGGAGAAGTTTTCCGTCATCAATCATAGGATGAAAGGACCACCAAGGAAATTCTAGCAAGGTATGCCTTATTCTCATCCTTCGTATTTTTAATTTTCTTATAACAATCATATGTATAATCCTTATTTAGCTTGTTACTCCCCTAGCAAACCAAATTGAAAAATGCATAACCAAATGCCATAGTAGTGGAAATATCCTCAATCTCAAATTTTTCCATTCCAACCTTCATAGTAGTCCCAAGGTCAATGGCCTAATCCTCCACAAGCTTGGAAATCGCAAGGACAACAACAACAATTTTTGTTGCCTCCACCTCCTACTTGGAACACTACTCAACAAACACCCAAACAACCACAAATTCCTTCCTAACCAATACCAATACCAAATAGTAGATAGTTCCAACTAGTATACAATATTGAGATGATGAATTATCAAGCCTACTCATTATACTTTGTGGAATTAAATGAGTTGAAACTCCATTAAGGAAAGGTGGTAACAACTCCTTTACCTCCTATCACTTAAGTTATATAAAAAAAAAATCTCAAAGAGAAATAAGTTCAAGAAACAAGCCATCAACCCTCTCAACAATAAATTCCACCTTACACTAGGAAGATGGAACAAAATAAAACCCACACCCAATCGAAAAATAAACTTCTAGAAGAACTCAAGAATATTGTGTGAAAATCCCTTTTCTTAAAGGCATTAAGGATGTCCTTATCTACAAAAAATGCATTAAGAAAATATGCATAAAGAGATATGGGAGAAATAGTAAATACCCCCATGTTGATATTATGGTAGTTGCGCCCTCCACGTGTAACCTTTGACGAGACTAGAATATTCTAGGAAGCTAGAGAAACCCTAAACGGTTGGATAAGAACCCTAGAAGACAAGTCGGCTCAAGAGAAAATGTAATGTTAAGTTATTATCCTCCAGGAGTAGAAGTCGATCCAGTTAGGTCACTTAGGGGACTATAAATAATAGGGTGCTATAGCTCATTTGACACACTGATCTCCCTCACAACTACATAAGACCAGTGGTGCGCAAGTTTGGAGAGGAGTTGCAGTTGTAGCTACTGCAACTGTAAAATTTCTAGTTTTGGCTTGGAATTTTTCTCTTGGTTATGGTTTGGAATTTTTGCTTGGTACACTAGCTCTGGAGAGAGGTACACTACCTTGGTTGGCTATTGGTACTAAGGTTTTCTTCCAAAATTATTCTCTCTGTCAAGGTTAAGGTGCTGGGGGGTGGCTTCGACCTATGGTTGGGTGATAATATTTCTATATTGTCTATGGTGAAACGAACACACCTACTTTTCTAACATGTTATGGGCCCACACTATCTTCATATAGTCTAACCATTGGAAGATAGATTGGGAGGATTTGAACAGTTACAATTGCAGTTGCAGTCAAAGTTTTTTTGCAACAAAAAAACCCTAACCCTCTTAAGGCACCTTAAGTGAAGAGATTGACCTAATTTATGGATAGCCTAGTGTGCCCTAGCCTAGCGCACTTCCTGGTACTCTCATCTAGCCAAGACGTCAAGTTTGAGTTTTTGGTCAAAGTCAAAGCAGTAATGACTTACTCTATGAAGATAAAAAACAAGTTAGAAGGGGCTTCTAACTTCAAAGCATGGAAGACAAGGATTGACCTCATCATTGCTAAGAATAAAGTGTTGGATATCATGAAAGGAAAGATCATGGAACAACAGTTTGAAGCGGGAAAAGAGAAGGAACCTCAAAACGTTGTAGTTATGGAGAAGTTCAAGGACAATGACATCAACGCTATGAGTATCATAGTGGACTCTATAAAATACCACTTGATACCCTACATCTCTCATATTGACTCATCTAAGAAGATGTACAATACCCTAACTAACCTATTCTCAATAAAAAACATTGGACAAGTAATGAGTCTGAAGAATGAGCTCCGTGACATAAAATGAATGATGATGATAACATAACATCATACTTTGTGATAATCTCTCAGCTAAGAGATCAGATACAAGCTATTGAAGAAATCATTTCAGAAAAGGAACTAGTAAATATAGTACTCAATGGCCTTCCCAAGAAATGGGATACATTTTCCGCAAGTATAAACACAAGAAAGGAGTATCCCACATTTGAATAACTTTGGACTTGTTGTGCACAAGAATAATCAAGGATTAACAAAAAAGAGAAATCCCAAAAGAAACACAATGATCAAGCCTTCATAGCAAAGTTCAAGAATTTCAGGAATAATAAGAAGTTTGGCTTAAGGAAGAAACCAAATCAAGAAAAGGATATGTCAAAGATACATTGCTTCAATTGTCGAAAATATGGTCACTACAGGAACCACTATCATGAGTTAAAGAAAAGGAAGGAAACAAACGAAGCAATAGTTGTCGAAGAAAGGGAACCCTCATAGAAAGACAAGCAGGATAACACAGACTTCTTCTTCTAGTCGAGGTAACAATATTCTTCATAGTTCTTGTACATACCATGTTTACATAGTTTCTGTACATATCATCATTCATGTATATCTATTTCTTAGAAGATAAGATGGTCAGTGAAACAATACCTATGGAAGAATAAAAAGATAAGGATTTCTATCACGATGAATACAAGTCAAGCAATACACATGAAAAAGATGAATTAATCAAGAGGAAATTAGAAAAATACTTGTGAAACCTTGCATAACGCAATAAGGATGCAAACGAAAGCGTGGACTCTCTTAGATGGAGGGAAATGATCAAAAAATTACAAAAGAAGAGCATGCATTCATGCATGAAGCAAGGATTAAGAGGGATCTAATCCTAAATGATATGATCCATTGAAGAATACATTAAGATTATAAAGTATATTTCCATGTTCCCCATTGAAAGTAGCAGCCATGATAAGCAATACATGTTCAGTTTGATTCTAGAAAAAGTCTTCTTTGAAAAGAATCCTTAAGTATCCTTGATTGTCCATCTACATCCATGTTCCTATGATGAAAGGAAGAAGTTGGAATCTTCAGGAAGAAAGCGAATGGAATCTATAGAAGACTCCATGGACACAAAAGCTAAGGAGGAACATGAGGAAGAACATGAATATTCCAAGAAATAAATAAAATCTAGAACAACCAATTATTATACCGAGAATCATAAGACTACCAATTTGGTTTAAACCCACTAGAAGCAATCAAACAGAAGAAATGGAAGTTGTGATGAAGAACGGTGTATGTAAGAAAATGTGAAAAATACTTATGAATGGAAGCCTTGCAAGATTCAAAACTAGAGATCCTTCTAGAAGGAGGGAGAAGACTATGACGACAACTTGTTCTAGTAAACCAGATATACCTCTTGCAGTATCCATGGATTGAAATTTATATGTAAACAAATTGTTCTTCCCAATAAAGAAAATTGAGAAAGAAGCTTATACAAGAAGGAGACCCATTTATACAAATGGAAGAATACCTTGTATGGATTCAGGCAACTTGATGCAGAGTATCTCATATACAGCAAAAGCGTGGTGAAAAGTTCCTATGATAAAAGAAGTGATACTTGGATATGTTTTAGTTTAAGCTTTTCCACGATGTCATGAGCTAGCGAGAAACAAAAGTATGTTGCACTCAACACTACATAAGCAGAGTATATTGTAGCTTGTGATGCTTGCATATAAGAAATGTGGCTCCATAAGTTCGTTTTTGGACCGTCTGATCGTGTGTTGAATTCGACCATGATATATTGTAATGATCGGAGTTATGTGAAGCTTTCAGAGAAAATGGTGTTCCATGACAGGCTGAAGTACATTGAGATAAAGCATTATATTTTCTTTGATAAATTCCAGAAGAGAGAAGTGGTTCTCTAATATATCTCCACATATGAGAAGATAAGATATATTTTGGTAAATCCCCTGTCCAAGATGAAAAGTTTGCCTACTCAAGAGACAATTTGGGGGTCGTGGAGATGAATTCCTTATTGGAAAAGGAAGTGATTAGTCCCAAGTTGGGAGGGAGAACTGATATATTATTGATTTATGGACAGTCATTTTCCATTTTGTAAAATGGTCCAAGATGGGAAGTTCCTTTCCAGTTCGAAAAGTGGTTCAAGATTTCTAACGGGCATGCATTTTCCAGTTCGGAAAATGGTCCAGATTGTACAGTCATTTTCGTAATGAAAATGGTCCAATAGATTGTTGATGTACCATAAACAGTTATTCCCCTTGTTTCCAGTGTGGGGGAATAGTCTAGGACAATCATTCTTCTTGGCAGTCACTCTCAGTAGTGGTAAAGTAGAATGGTCCACCTCATCGGGTAGTCATTCTTTCGAAGTTCACAATTTTGAGCATTTTTTAATAATGGTATGTTTTGGAGGTTGGTGCGGGACAATCATTACCTAGGGAAGACTCATTCTCTCCAAGTTTCACTGTGATTAGTGCCGGAGGAATGGCCTAGTTAGGTGAATGGTCCAGGTTCAACAATTAGGGACATGCATTCCCTAGGGTAGACTCATTCTCTTCAAGTTGCACTGGGATTAGTGTCGGAGGAATGACCCAGTTAGGTGAATGGTCCAGGCTCAGAAATCAGGGACCGTTTTATTTTTCTATGTTTGGGAAGAATGGTCCAGATAGCCCATGGCTGATGTTTTACTTTATAAGGGTAGATGATATTCCAGATGTCACAGATGTGAGTAGAAGAATAGCCTACATGACTCAGTTTGTATCATCATATTGTTATACAGGTTGATATCAGGTGATATGCTTGTTGTGGAGACTGTATGTCTCTGGACAATATTTGTATGCCACTGTGGTGGATGTGTTCCACTGGTTGTGACTATGTGTCATTGGTTGGTAGTCATGTGCTACTAGGTGTGGTTGTGTACCACTGGATAGTAGTTGTGTACTACTATTGTTAGACACAGTTTTGTTCTATTGAATGGCATTGTTCTGATTTCCATGGAGACTATCACTAGTGTTGGAGATGATTGCGAACTAGATAGATAGTCAATGTGTTGACGGACATACATTCTCCAAGTGGAGAATGGTCCAGGCAGGACAAATTGTTGGTGGATAGACATTTTTCTTGAGTTCATAGTAGTGGCCAGAGGGAAAATGGTCCAGGACAATCATTCTTCTAGGACATATGTCTGAATTAGAAGAATAGTCCTTATAGCCCATGGTGTGGCTTCCAACATTTGTTGGAACAATTACTCTTCTAAGACATATGTCTGGATTAGGAGAATGGTTCTTATATTACTATGTGGAGTAACTTATTCGAAATCATGCCCGATTACTCATATGGAGTATGGCTTCGAGAGATGATGTAGTTGATGCTATCAAATGATATTGATAGTGATGATGGTGCTCATGATTTGAGATAGTATGTGTGTCTATGATGGTGCTCATGATTTGGTGTATCAAATGGTTTTTTTGTGCTCAAGAACATTTCCTTTAATACCTCCCTATCTAAAAGAGAGTGTTGATATTATGGTAGTTGTGGCAGGTATTAACCTCCATGTGTAACCTTTGACGAGACTAGAATATTCCAGGAAGCTAGAGAAATCCTAAATGGTTGGATAAGATCCCTAGAAGACAAGTCGACTTAAGAGAAAATGTAATGTTAAGTTATTAACCTCCAGGAGTAGAATTATTCCCAGTTAGGTCACTTGGAGGGATATAAATAAGATGGCTCTAGATCTCATTTGACACACTCTCCCTCAAAACTGCATAAGACCAGTGGTGTGCAAGTTTGGAGAGGAGTTGCAGTTGCAGCTGCTGCAACTACAAAATTTTTGGTTTTGGCTTGGAATTTTTATATTGGTTATGGTTTGGACTTTCTACATGGTACGCTGGCTCTGGAGAGAGGTACGCTACCTTGGTTGGCTATTGGTACTATGGTTTTCTTCCGAAATTATTCTCTCTGTCAAGGTTAAGGTGCTCGGGGGTGGCTTCGGCCTATGGTTGGGTGACAATATTTCTATATTGTCTATGGTGAAACAAACACACGTACTTTTCTAACACCCCATACAATCAATGTGATCATAGGAAAACTTGTTGATATCATGTTAGGAAAATTCTTCAATCCCAAGTAATCCAATCTAAGAATCCCTATGATGGATGTATACATCAATAAAATCTTGATCTATAACACCTTAATAGACTTGGGGGTACCCATCAATGTGATGACCAAGGACACAATTCTTAGGTTGAACCTAAGAGAGTTATTAAGACACACACCAATTGTCATCCAACTTGCAGATAGATCAATTGTCAACCCAAAGGGAGTATCAAAGGATTTTATAGTATCAATTGATTCATGGTAATGCCCAATAGACTTCATAGTTATGCAAACCAAAGAAAAAATTAATGGGTACCCACTCATCTTAGGAATACTATGGTTAGACACAACTAATGCATATATAGGTTTTAGAATAGGGGATATGACCATCACAAATGGTCAATCATAGAAATTAATTACTCTTTATCCCCCTCCAAAACCTTTCATTGATATAGAAACAACTCTATGGATAGGATAGGAAGAAGGGGAAAGCATTTTTAAGACTACCATGCATTTAATCCTCACCATTGACACTACTTTAGCATTGAAGGGGATAGATGATAGCATAATTACATCAAATTACATGCAAAATATGTACTCTAGTTTTATCCAAATGAAAGAAAACAATGGTAAAGAGGGTGAAGAAGAGAAATAAAACCATGTTGATATATATTAGACATATTGGAAATATTTATTTACCATTTAATCATAGCAACAATTAGTCAAAATAGTATAAATTTCCCCTAATAAAACTTTGAAAAATAACAGCAAACTAAATCATGTCTAAGAGCAATGATTGTTACACATCTTCATGAAACATAGCTCTACATTTGCTTGGGATTACAAAGACATGCAAGGAATTATTCCTAACATCCGTAAACACCATATCTACATCAAGGGTGGCTCTTTTCCATTAGACAGACTCAAAGAAGAATAAACCATACACTAAAAGACATAGTAAAAATTGAATTGCAAAAAGTTATCTATCCTATATTTGATAGTTAATGGGTGTCTCCATTAGTCATTGTTCTCAAGAAAGGAGGAAAGTGGATAATATGTGTAGACTACAAAGAACTCAACAAAGCTACTAGAAAGGATCATTTTCATTTACCCTTCATTGACCAAGGACTAGATGCCTTGTATGGCAAAAAATACTTCTTTCTAGATTGGTTCAATGGGTGCAATCAAATATGAATCATCCAAGAAGACTAAGGTAAGACAACATTTACATGCTTGTTGGGTACCTTTGCTTATATGGTACTCCCATTTGTATTGTGAAATCCCCCTGTTACTTTTCATAAAAAAAAAATTGAGTATTTTCTCAGATTTACTGCATGACAATGTAGAAATCTACATGGATGACTTCCTTGCTTGTGGAAACATAAACATATTCCAGGAATACTTAACCAATTTTGAAAATACCCTAAAGTGTTTCCAATAAATGAACCTATCCTTGAGAAATGAAAAGTGATTCACACTCATGAATGAGGGTATAGTCCTAAGTCATTGTTAGCCCCCCATGGCTAGGGGTAACTAGAGGAGATCATGTATCATGGCCCGCAATGGAGACAATGATCTTGACTATGATGATGATCAACATGTCCACAGATGGAATCCCAACAACCCCCCTCATTTTCCTCTTACAACTACAAAGTAACCAAGGCTCATCAAATACAGACAACTCAGTGTATGGAAGATGGTAAGCCAATGTCACCATGAGGTATGTTGGTCCTTCTTTCATTTAAAGTGTTGTACTTAATTTTTTGGGCATGTAGATGAGGATCATTGGTTGAAGTTGGATAATGTATCATTGGCTTGGGAAATTTTTTTAGTTTCCTTGTTTCACCTTGGTGGTTAAATTTTGTGCCCTAGTCTCGTGTTGTCACCGCCCAGGGAAAAGGGGTACTATTGGTGGTCCCTCACAAGGGAAACGTTTTGTTCCCCACCATACTTAACACTTTTCATCCTGGAGCCTCTCACAATGTACCAAACGTCGGTAATGGGTCATGCCCAATTCTCTCATGAGAAGAAGTGGATGAAGGCCCAAAGTTTGATGCAAATGCTATATATGTATATGCTATGTTAAAAATGATAAAGGCCACCTATAAAATCCAAAATCCATCTTGATCTCTACCCCCTCTAATGGTAATCACCACTTGTCCTGATGCATTGAATGCACAATTATAAAAGGACCATAACCCAGTAACAAAATGAAACAATAAATCTTGAAACCTGTAAATGGGACTTGCAAATAACAAATGGGTATCAAAAGGAAATTAAGGGGTTTAGAATGAAAAAAGTATCAAGGAAATGGTATCTCAAGCAACAAGCGCTCTCTCTACAAAGGTTCTCATAGAAATGGGTTTAATGACACCATAAGCCATGCAGTAAACCCTAATTCATATCACTATCACACTTACTCTTGAAGGGTTTAATTCTTTCACTGCTTCCCTCGAGACCTATCCCTCTACCCGGGTCTTTTATTTCCTATCTTGGTTGGCACACCTACTAGGGTTGTATGAATTCCCTCTCATATTCAAACTTTCCAACTCACATGAGTTCTTGGGCTAATGTGATGCTTGAAGGGGATATTGAGGTGAATTGTTTATATGGCTTATATCTTAAGTAACAACTTTGCATGATTTAAGGACTAATATCTCTTATGAAAATTGGTTTACCTTGTCTTATACTCTGATTTGTTTTGGATGTCCCTGACATGGTTTTTTGAGGGATATCCTGGGATTTCACCCAAGACATTGTGCCCTTATTGCAAGACTTTGGCAGGTGTGATGCAGAGCAATGAGTTGTCTAGTGACTTGACACCTTTTGAAATCAGGTCGCACATCCTTAGAACCTTGGACGGTGGAAAAATGGGCTTGGTTTGAGAAAATTTGTTCATGATGACACAAAGAAGGGATGCAATCCAATAGGCTAGGCAGTGTACCCCCGGAGATTATTACTCATAGGATGGAGGATGTTGCAATAACAAATAACTAGATACCATGGATAGATGAGATTCAACTTCGTCCACCTTGGACGCAATTCCCTAAACCCTTAATGTCACCCTCCTTATTATGATGATGTCACCTCCTAGGGTTTTATGGTGCTAGGGTTTGATGGACACTTGGGGTACCACAGGTGATTGAGCATGATCATGGACCATGGAAGGCATTCTTTTTTATGCCTTCACCTTAAGAGGATACCACATGGCCTTGGGAGTCCCTCTCCTAGCCTTGGAAGGCTTGATGTCACCACACATGTGGCATTAATGATGTATTTTTTTCATTTTATCATTTTGTAAAGGTTACTTGAGGGGCCGACCCCACTTATTATTTTATTTTGACTTGTTATGTGGACAAATCACTATGTTTGGAATCGTATGTAAAGGCCAACACTAGATTTAATTTGGACTATCACATTCCTCTCTCATTAGTGGGGTAACACTTCTAAAATGTTTTCTATTTCAACTTTCTTGATCTTTTTCTCTTATGTGCTATGCTTGTAGGAGGATTTTTTGGATGTCTTGCTCATTTGAATGGATAATTTCTGCAATTAGGGTTTGAATGTTCATGCTTGTTATCCCCATTTCCTAGGGATAACTAAGGAGATGATGTCTCAAGTCCCTTAAGTTGCAGACATGGAATACTGAGAGAAGTACTACTGACAACATCCACATGCACAAATAGAGACCTGCATCACCACCACACCACCTCATTTTATCATGATAGCATTCACCACATCAGCTTGCTTCCAGAAGACAATGGGTCTTTCTCCATGAGGTAAAATTTAGGTATTGTGGTAAGTGTCTCTTTAATATTTGAGACATTTGAGTATGTTTCATTTTGAACTGCTTTTGATTATGTAACATCTTCTTGGAAATTTTTCTCTTTGCCTTGTTTCACCTTGGTGATTGACATTGTGCCCTAGTAAGTGGGCACCCTTAGGGATGGGTTTTCTACTTGGAGGTCCCCTTGACGAGTCATCGTTCCATTCCTGATCATACTTATCATTTTCCACACTTAATCCTCTCATCTCCCTATCTTTTGGGATTTTTAGGTGTACTAACCCAAGAAGGGATTGTCCCTCATTTCATGGGAATAAGGGGATGAAGGCCCAAAGGGAATGTATCTAGAAAAAGATAAAATCCAAATAATAACCTTCCATATGCTCTCCCAAAGAGGTCTTGAGAACAATGAAATGTTTCTCCTAATATATATATATATATATATATATATATAATGTCCCACTTGTTGATGGATCTACACAAGTGCGTTACAAGCTTGATTTTAACCCTATGGCACTCTGTGTACCTCTCCCTTCAAGTGACATTGTGGTATTTCCCCCCAAGATTTATTTTACCCATAGGGAGTACCCAATTGTTCTGTACCTTAATTAATTAATGGAAATAACTGGGCTTGGAAAAAGGATGCATTGAAAATGAAGGTGCAACACACCTTATACAAAGGCACCCATAAATGAAACACTATGAACCCTTGTATGTCATGAATCCCATGCCCAAAAGTATTTTCCCTGTCCACTTCATTTTCTTCACATGGCTTAGAGAGGAGTCCACCTAGGAAACACTCCTTGACTTGAGGATGAATCACCTAATAGGTCACCTTGTCAACCCTCCCATACCTAAACTTGGAAAATTGCATAGGGTCTTTAAGTACTTGTTTAGTTTTATGAGGTAGTTTTTGTTGTACATGTTCGGATGGATCTTATATTAAATGTGATTTTACTTGCCATGATGCCCTTACTTGCGATGTTTGGAGGGCGCACTTGTCTATCTTTTTAGGACCTTGACTGGTGGATGATTTGGAGGAACAGGCCTAACTTGGGCCTTAATTGGGGAAATAATCCCATAGGTTGGATGCCATGGCCCGCACACTAGATGATGATTGTATCCTTTGGAGGCAGGAGAGGACACCTTGGACAGTGACACCTAGCCTTCTTCCATCCCAATGACCTGCTTGGGAGCTCTTATACCATGTTTATAGGATTGACATCTTGCTTGGGGCTAGGGCATGTGGTGTTGAAGATGGACACTTCGCACGTTTTGATGGAAGACCCCTTGCATTGAGGAGGACACTCTTAGCTAGAAGACACATGGCCTTTGGATTCCTAGCGCTACCTTCTCCAACCCCAATGACTTCCTACATGTGCCAAAACGTCACCCCTCAAGGGGATGATGTCATGTTTTAGGGATTTTCTTATGTGAATATTAAAATTAAAGTTGTAACGGGAAAAAATAAATGTAAATGTCCCCCTTATTTTGTGGTTTACCCTTGTTAAGTGGAAAAACTTTATCTTATAGGTTTTGTATAAATAAGAATCATTTCATTTCATTTTAAGATATAGCTCTCCTATTTGGAGAATGATACTTGGCTGAAATTTGTGCCCTCTTTGGGGAATTTGGATCTCTCTCTCTCTTATGAAAATGTCTTTTGATGATTCCTCTTGGTGTATTTTTGAGCTAATGCGGTGCACACCTCTTGGAGACTTCTTCTCTTCCTTGTGAATGAATATTGCTCGGTGAACTAGGGTTTTATATTGCATCTCTCTTGGAATTGGTAAGAAAATATGCAATTTGTTAGTTCTTCTTGCTTATTTAATAGTGTTATTGGTTGAAACCCTAAGAGGAGTATAATTGCATACACCATCCATCAAGCTTCATCTCATTGCAAATTTATAAGTCATTTTTGGACAAGTTTGCTACGAGGAGTGCAAGGGTGTACACCCTCCTAGACTTACCTAAGTTTGATTTGCATGTGCTAGGTAGTAAAAGGGATTACACCCCCAGGGATATTGTGATCTAACTCTTACATACAAGACTCCATTTACCCAATATTTTAAAGGCACTAATCTGAATTTTGCATGGGAGAAATAAAATTGTTTGCATTGGGTAACGCGATTTTACGAGATTTTCAAATTGTTTGAAGTAGAATCAATTCTATGCTCTAATAGATTGCTTGAGCCACTAGGGCATCTTATTTTTCCAAGGATATCTTATTTTTTTCATAAATTAAAGATACAACCATTAGGGCTGCAACAAACACTCTATAACTTTTACTTTTTCTCTCTTTTCAACTGTCAAAATTTGCTAGAAAGTTGTCATAATAATCTTATTGTCATTGTGCATCTTTTTGGTGGTTTACTTGTATTTTTTGGTGGTTGTAATTTCATTTCATATCAACATTTTTCTACATCCATAAGGTTGTCATAATATCTCTGCAATAACATCTTTGAACAACCCTATATTTTTGCTAACGTTTTTCTCTATCTTACTTGAGTTATACTAGTCATTAGTAGCTTATCTCTTACATTTTTAACTAGACTTTCAATGACTTATTTAGAAGCTTTGATTACCATTTACTTGTTGATTTGTATCATTGTTTATTGTTTATATATAGGACAACAAGCTTCACTTACTTTTCCATTGGATATTTTGGCTTGTATACTTGTCTTTTCTTGTGTCTCGAGTAGGTACAACTATCTTCCACAGGGACTCAAGCACTTGGAAACCCTTGACCATCTCCAAGACTTGTTTCCAAGCCACATTCCATTATTAGTTTTACCTATAGGGGAATCATCTTCCATAAACTTCACTTTCCATCTCATTTCTCCCTAGGGTCAACCGGGATTCCCCCGTTGTGTAGGATTTCTCCTTCACTAAAGTGAGGGAAGGGATTATCTAAGGTGACAGTGGGTAGACTCTTTCATAGTTCTTGCCATCTTTTGTATTGGGTTGGGCTTTTCTGAACCTACAATTTATGCGATAACAATGCTACTTGGAAGAAGTAAGTAATTTGCTAGAATTTTATGTTGTCTTGTTAATGGTAAATGGTTAAAATGATATTTTGTTGCAAGTATCCTTGTTTTTTTGAAACCCTAAGAGAAGACATAAGTTCTTCTCTTCCTCACAAAGTTTTATTTGTCCAAGTTTGTGAAACATCCTTGCTAGGGTTCAAAGCATAAGACCCAAAAGTGCTTGCACTTTAGGTTTTTAACCCTAAACCTTTATCCTTGACTTAAGTGAACCTAGAAGAAGGGGAAAATGACACATAGGGCCCAAACATGCTTGAACCCTAGGTACCTTCTTCCTCAAGGTCTAAATCCTAAGGCCCAAGCGTGATTTCACCTTAGGGTTTAAATTCTACATCTTTTGTTTCACCTGGATCAATCTTCAAGCTAATGCATTTGAGACTCCATAGGCTCTAGAGGACAATGACATTGATCTATGAGTGTTATTGTGGCTAAATTAGTTGCTAAAATCAATCTTCTCAATGTCTCAAACATCCTACTAACATTGCTAACCCTAAACCTAGAAAACTTCCATTATCTCTTGTTGTTGTTATAAAATTTTTCTACAACCATTGAAAACTACAATAAATTGTTGCTTACACTCATTTATAAGTGGCTTAACTTGTTCAAAAATTACTCCTAGCAATTGGATAAGAATATATGTGTTTAATGCTTACTTTTCATGCTCAATTGCCATATTTCTGAGCACTTTTCCTTGTTGATGTTGCAATCTATTTATTGTTGTTATATAATTGGTTTATTGTTGTAATTTGAAACAACCATAGTAAATTTACTTATCTAGTGTCTAAAGAGATATTTTTGTGCTCTATAACTTGATAATTGTATATATATCCTACAAGTTGTTTGTTGTCTCGTACAAGTACAACAATCATCTCATTATATGTCATCTCTCTCCTAGACCTAGACCTAACTAATAGGTGATCAAGATTCGGGGTGGTGGGCTTGGATAAATCTTTCTATTTTATCCCTTGAGGTCACCAGGAAAGCCTCCCTTGACCTCATCCATCACTAGAATGAGGGAAGTATTTAATTATGTGACAATGGTAGATTCTTCCATAGTTACACAATATTTTGGGATCTTGTGGAGGGATTTTCACAAGTACAAATATCGTGATAACATTTTGGCATCATTGTCGAGGAGGATTGAGTCATTCTCCTCGCGACATATATTTGGTAAAATTATCTTGAAGCCCTTAACTCAAAGTTTACCTGGAGACTCCACTGAGTGAAGATTCCTCACCTTCCTTTGATGATCCTAGAGGTACCATTTGGCAACTCCACAAAACTCAAGGAGGTATTATAACCCTCCTAAGACTTACAAAAGAAGGATTCCTCACAACTCTCCTGGGATTAAATCTTTGTTCGGTGGAAACATTCATTTATATTCAATGGCTCAAAAGAAATGGTTATCTGATATATTTAAACCCTTGGACATGTCTTCAATCCTAGGGTACCCTCATAACATGCCTCTGAAGTTTGAAAATTGGTTTCCCAAGTTTTCTAGTAATGATGTGACTATTGTTGAAGAGATTTTGGACAACTTTTGGACCTTTTTCCAACTTAATCTCGTGAGTGATGATGTCGAGGATGTTGTGATGAATCTCTTCTCCTCCACTTTTGTTGATGACACTAGGAGGTGGTACAATAGTCTCCCTAGAAAGAGTATTAAGACCTAAGATGATTTTGAAGAGACATTTTTGAAAAGATGGGGTACTAAAGAAGATCCTAATTTCTTGTTGTTGCGACTTACTCAAATGAAAAAGAAAGAGGGTGAAACTGTCAAAGAGTTCGATGTCAAGTTTGAAAAGTTTCTCCAACAAATACCTAACAATCTTCGCCCCAGAAGGGAGCATCTCCTTTTCCTCTACATTAATGCCTTCTGAGGACATTTTGGGTTCATGCTCAAGGACAAGACTCCAAATACCCTTTAAGAGACCTGAAAAATGGCTGCAAGGATTGAGGCTATTCTTTCATCTTGCACGGTAGAACCTTTCTATACCCCAAGATCCAAGGCTGAAACTAAACCAAGAACATTACACAATTTTGAGCCCACTCAAGAGATAAGCACTCCATGGGCACAAAGGATTGAAGAAGCAATAAATGACCTTGCCCAAAATGAAACCCTAATGATGAAAAATATCACCAACCTAGAAAGGTTGCAACAACAAGCCATTAAGCCTCCTTTCAAGGGTCATCCCCAAAGACAAGGACAAACATGGAAACCCAAGCCCCCAAATGAACAAAGAGTCCCTAACACTCTAGACCCTTCTAATGTAGACCCTTCTAATGTTATAGATCAAGAAGAGACACATTGGTGTCTGCCTTATGGGGATCCACATTGGGAACATGAATGTCCAAGAAATAATGATGGGGGATATGATCACATGAATTTTCTTGATACCATAGAATCCATCTTTGTGATTCCTCCCCAAGAGTGCCTCAACATCACACGAGAGCAACTTGAGGAGGCTAGGAAAGAAGCTTCCAGTAAGGCTAGGATGAATATTATAAACCAGATGCATTAGGAATCAAGGGGGAGGCTTAGGAAGAGAGAATTACAAGTGTATACTAGAAACAATAATGTGCCCAAAGCCCCTTCCAGTGACCCTACATTTCCTCGGACAAGGCCTTATCCACCACCTACGGATAGTGTTCCTCATAGACTTTGCCAAGAAACAATGGCACAGACTTAAATGTTGACATAGATAGTATCTTTGGAAAGATAAATGTACCTATACCTCTAACATAAATGGTTAATATTCCTTCGACAAGAAACAAGTTTGAGAAATTCTTTAGGGTATAGGGAGAACCTAGAGATCCTCTTATGTTGATACAAGCTAATCATTTCAAACCACACTATGATGAGCATCCACTTTTTTACATTAAGTTGTAGCTAAACAATAAGTGGTTAAATAATTGTATGCTCGAATTAGGGGTAGGTGCAAAATTTATGACCTTGAAAGTAATGAGATAATTGGGCTTGGAAGTCACAAGGGATTATGGGAATGTTTGTGGGATTGAATCCAAGGCTATTAATACATATGGTTTGATAGAGAATCTAGAAGTTTTCTTTGATCGATATCTCGAGATAGTCTTTTTGATGGACATTTTGGTTGTATGTATCCTAGACATTTGGGGAATGCTTTTGTCTAGAAAGTTTGTTGCAATAACGGGTGGAACCTTACAAATGGACTCATATTATGCTACTATATCCATGGGTGATGAGATCTATGCCCATCTACCTAATCAACCATTGACAAGGGAACATGTTGAAGAAATTGATATTGACCCTGGAAATGAGGATCCTTTAGAAAAGTTCCCAAAGGAGTTCATGTACTCTCCTCCTGACTTTTTCCTGGATGACCTTCCTTTCACCCAAGAAGATGATATTGGTGATATAGTGTAGCCCAAAAGGGAATATTATGAACAACAACTAGACAAGTACAATGACAAAGTGGTTCGCTCTGTCACAATATTGAAGAAAGGTGATAAAGAGATGTTGAATAAATTGAGCCAAGAAGATACTCTTACATTAGAATCCCACCCCCTTCCCTCGAAACAGTACACCAGGGTGATTCAAGAAACACTTGATCTCAAGGAGGAGGATTTGTCTTACTATGGGACACAAGGAAAGGCCAGCCTGATACATGTAGGGAGTTTGATAAATTTTGTCTCGACCCCTTCAAAGTTGAAGAGAAGTCTATCAATGATTCCTACTACTTATCCATGCTAGAGGGAAGGAGATATCCATTACCTATTATTAAATATTTTTAGCATGATTTTTATTTATCACCAACCCCGATGGATCACATCAACCGACTGATACTTATAAAGTGTATTGTTGCTTGAATTGGGAGAAGGACTGCAGGTATTGGACAACCAAAGATGCTAAGGTTCTCATGCACTCTACAATGAACACATGTCTCGATGTTGGAGTCAAATGTTACCCCCCCATTCCTAGGGGTAACTAGAGGAGATCATGTCTCAAGGCCCGCAATGGAGACAATGATCTCGACCATGATGATAATTAGCATGTCCATAGATGGAAACCCAATAGCTCCCCTCATTTTCCTCTTACAACTACAGATCAACCAAGGCTCATCACATCCAGAAAAATCAGTGTATGGGAGATGGTAAGCCAGCGTCACCATGAGGTATGTTAGTCGTTATTTCATGTGAAGTGTTGCACTGAATTTGTTGGGCATGCAAACGAGGATAATTGCTTGAAGTTTGATAATGGATCACTAGCTTGGAAATTTGTGTTAGTTGCCTTGTTTCACCATGGTGGTGAACTTTTGTGCCCTAGTCGTGTGTTGTCACTGTTAAGTTGTAAGTCCCTAGACAATCACAAAGTTTGAGACCACATTGATATGAGTTTTAAATATTATCTATTGATGAGGTGTTATCATTATCCATTAAGTGAGATATAGATCTAGATATAGGTATAATCAATCTATGTAATATAAATCCATATCATCAAATCAGTACAATGTGCAAATAGAATGACTTAAATCCTGAGGTTGCTTAAACCCTAGTATTCTCCTAGGGTACGGGCGGGGTTCATGCATAATAGTTGTTAGGAGGTGTCAGTAAATGTGGAGGATTATGGAGGATCCACCAGAGTTGGTGGACTATTTGTAGGATCTATTATTTGAATCTGATATTTTTTGTGATCTAGACTTTAAAACTAAGGTAGTTTCCAGACTGGATGATGTTACCTTACAGGTATGCCCCATTTTACCAAGCACCGAGCTCCATTTTAATAGTCATATTTGTGTCCTCCCAGGCACAAATCATGGTAGTGAGGGACAAACCTCGAGCCCCTTCCTGGGGGTCTCTCGATTGCGGGTTATGCAAGGGTCTCAGACCTTGGAAAACAATGTTTCATGTATCTCACCCGATTCTTTCCCTAGTGAGCCACTTGTTCATGATACCCTGATTTTCCATACTCGTTTGGATGATTTTGGAGTAGGCTACATTGGCAGTCGGCTAGGCGTGGAAGAACTCAAGGCTGACGACATTGGAGTGAGACTAATTGGAAGAAAGAGACAAAAGACGGTTCACTCCAGGGGGGAGATATAGCTTTGGTCGTAGGAAAATATCTCCAGATAGCTCAAATTGTGGATCTTGAAGGAAAAGATTTGGTTGGTCATTTTGGCTTGCAAAGGATTTCAGTGGGGTTTTTGTCTTGTTGGATGGAGTCCCAGTGTCTCCCTCTTCTAGGCTATGCTCCCACTTTCCATATCCTTTCAAGGGAAAAGATTGCATTGATTTTTAATGAGAAGGACAATCTGCAGAGGATTATGTTGGTGCGTTGGTTCTAGGATAGACAGGTTTTAAGTGTGAAGCCTTGGCACCTGTTGTTTGACATCGTTTTCAAGGGGCTCAGTAGTGTTACAGTTTGGATTAAACTACCCAATATTCCATTGGAGTATTGGATAGATAAGGGGTTTCGGGCAATTGGTAACACGCTAGGGTCTTTTATTGCGGAAAATTCATCCTACAAGTCTTTTCTAGATCGGGTCATGGCACAAATATTTGTAGAGCTTGATCCCTCAGAAGGATTGTATGAGTCAATCAAGCTAGTGGTGGGTAATCAGAATTATGTTCAACTTTTAGACTATTTAAATCTTCCCTTCTGGTGTGTGAGGTTCCACTGTGTTGTCCATGTTGTGGTCAACTGTGACAAGGGCCCTATCAAAAAAAATCCAAAGGTGGATTGGGTGGAGCCTAGTAGATTCAACAAGGTTGAGAAGGGCAGGGCTCTGGCCAGAGATGTGGGCCTTGGTGGGGGATCTTCTCCCTCATCAAATACTGGTTGATTTATGGAAGGTGATATCATGGGATATGCAGTTGTTTTGGGGGCACTAGAGATAGTGGTGGGAGATATTTCAATCCCAATTAATGTGCCAAGGGATGATGATAGTGCTCAGAATTTTACAAACACTCTTCTTGATGCATAACTAGATCTATTAGAAGATGAATGACACGATATTGAGTCTCTTTGGATGGCTAGCAAATCCCCTATGGGGTCTCCAGGTGTGACTTTGCATCCTTCTATTAGGGTTTCTAATTTCTCCCAAATGTCTAACCCTCATATAGAGAAAAATGGGGGCCACTCCCTACCAACTACACTAGATGGAGGGCATGTTAGTCGGGTGGGGGTTTTCCCTACGGATGGGTTGACAATTGATCTGGCGAATCATTGTTCCTCGGCCCAAACAGAGGGATCCTGAAATAAAAATTCCTCTACCTCAGTGTCTTATTCCCGGGGTAGAGACCCTTACTTACTTATACCTTGCTCCCATGACCAGGAGTCAACTTCATTGGGGGGTCTGAGCCTTGGTCCTTCAAAAGAGTCTTGGTCTTCGAAGGAAGGTCGTAAGTCAACAATAAAACATGCCTAGGAACAAGCTTCCCAAGAGGTGTTTTTGGGTAGACAAAGATTAATATTAGGGGTACTTAGAGCAAGTGTATGCCCCACAAGGGTAAACCCATGAAGATTCTATCTATCAATATTCAGGGTCTTGTGGGTAGACCCAAAAAACTCTCCCTTTAGTGTCTTATTACACAAGAAATGCTAGATGTACTCTTTCTTCATGAATCTATGTGAAGAGGGGATGTAATCATAGTTGAGCTTTACAAAATTTTCCTTGGTTGGGAGTTCTTGGAACTTGATGTGGATAGGTTATCAGGCGGAATCATTACCAGGTTATATAAAACTATGTCAATAACAAATTTCTATTGTGTTCATTCAGGTCTGATTGCAGAGGCTAAGTGTAAAGAATCAAACATGAGATTTCGATTATGTAATATATATGGCCCTTACGATGATCAGAAGATTTTCTAGGACCGACTAATGGCTAACAAGGTCATCATATCTTAAAATACTATTTTAGGGGGCGACTTAAACTTTTCTTTGGGAGAAAGTGAAATCTAGGGAGAGTGGGATAGGGAGGATCCTTTGTCCCACTATTTCCAGGACAAGATGGAATCAGTGGAAATGGTGGATATCAAACTATTAGCTCTAAGCCCAATATGGATGAAAAACAGAGCAAGTTCGAAAGGAGTGCATAAACAACTTGATCGATTCTTGGTACAACATCATCTTCTCTCAAATATTGGCATTCTCATAACTTGGGTTAGTAAATTCAAAATTTCTTATCATTTCCTAGTTATTCTCGAATTTGATTCGCCAAGAGAGAGGTCGGGGGCTCACTTTAAATTTAACTCGTCCTGGCTGGAGTTCGATTGTTTTAAGTCACTGGTGGAAGGAGTGTGGGTTGGATATGAACCAAATCTAAGTATGAATGGATCACAACAATTTGTGACTTCGCTCAAAAAGCTTAAAATGATAGTGGTCAAATGGGATTTAAACCAAAGGAAAGAAAGGGATTCCTCTCAAGTGGGTATTGAAAAGGAGTTGGGGATGATATATAATAAGGTAGTTTGGGGGTTGGTTGAATGGCCTGACATAGACAATGTCAGGAATTTGGAGGAAAATCTATATAAATTTTTGCTTGAATAGGAAAAGGAATGACGACTTAAGAATCAGGCATTATGGCTAGATGTCAGATATTTAAACACCAAATCGAGAGTTCTCAAGTTTCATCAAGCTATGGGTGAAGCTCTAGCTCACTCAATAATAGAGCAAGAAATAGAGAATGAGAGATTGAAGAAGAGTGTAAGGGAACTTGAAGATTCCCTTAGCCTGAAGCCATTATTTGCAGAACCATTAGCTATGATAGTCCTAGAGGAAATGACTCGATCAAGCTCCAAGGTTACAAAAGATGCAAAATCGCTCGTAGGTGTCGGGAGATATGTAGTTGAAAATATTGATAAAAGACTCAGCATTATGTGGGAAGCTAGGGAAATAGTTGTCGAAGTTGGTGTCATAGCTGAAAGAATTCATGCTCTCAATGAATATGTACAAGAGGATCTACATAACGACGTGCATTTCTATAAGAATGCAGTAATTACATTCGTGTCGAGACATCAATTATGGATGATATTGTGAGACGGAAGTAGGACTTGCCTTCTAAAAGTAGGCTGAAGCAAATATTGGTTGGTTGGCTTTGGACAATAGATACTCTTCTACAGTTGAGCACCGCATGTGATTCTCTAATAGAAAATCAAAGTACATTATTCCTAAGAGTTCTTGATATTGTAAGGGAGCTCGAAGGTCCCCTACTGATAAAGGAATCAATGTTGTTAAATAGGGACCAAGTGGAAACAGAAATTGGTGTACTAAGGGCTACATAGAGAGAGAAATTCGATGCCCTGGAGAGATTTCCCGAAGAAGAACTTTGACGATGTCCAATTAGTTTCGTGAATGAGAATGAAAATCAATTATCCATAGTGCACCAAAATCAGGACACATTGAAGAGAACTGAGGATGAGTTATTCAGGATCAAGGTAAAACAAGACCTCACCATGGCACTGCTACATGAATATATTCAAGAGTGGATAAATGATGCATTAAGAGCAATCGTTAACCCATCGTAGTCTTGAAGCTCAAAGAAATGGCTACAACGGTTCAACTAGAAATACTTGTTCATGATTTTAGAATCTTTTGACTGTATTCTTCTTGGGCACTCTCGGTAGGATGTACTATTAAACTAAATTAAGATTTACAGAAAACTGCAAACATTGACAATTGTTAGAATTTCAACCTGCTATCAATATTAATGATAAAGTAATATAACAAACAAATTCATTTAAAGAGTAATGATGTGTTAAAAAAACAGGTAATATTTGAAATATGTATACTATTCTATATGTTGAAATTTATCATTGAATATTATATCATTATCGTTTTTAGGTCTTATGCATACTAAATGAGTTTGAGATTATAGCAAGTTGCATGGGAAACCAATTTATGTGTCTATTTCATATAAGATCAATCCAAACATGTTTTATTAATGTAATGTATAACAAAATCATATGTCATTGTTCCATTTGTTAGTTTATAATAAGGTGTGTGGGAGCCAAATTTAAGTGCCTATATCATGTATGTCTAAGTATGTTGTATTAATTGCAATGCATAACCAAGGCATGCCATTGTTTCATTTGTTTTTTCCATTTAACATCTTATGACTAAAGGAAAACATGCAACACATCTTAGCTTGGTTGGTTTAATTGGCCAGAGAAGAGATTATTGCCTATATGGTACATTGGTAAGAACAAAACAACTATAATTTCCACTTTTAATAAGATAATAATTACAACAAAGACATAGGTTTCAATGACTTTTTTCTTATAAATGCAATACATAAACACAAAATAGAGATTTTTAAACAAGAATAACATGAGGAAGCTCTCCTTCTCTTTTTTCTCTCACTACGATCTAAAGTTTACATGTTATGTTGTGTCTCCTTTCATTGGCCATCCCTAACTCCCTTGGTTGGAAATTTAGTAATTTTATATGCCCTTGTACTATTATAGCAGGTAGGTTAAATGTCCAATGGGAGATATCTTGGTGCGTACCTTGTCCAACATTGGGTACTCATGGGCTTGACAAGGATTTAAGTTAATTAAACCACAATCACAGCAAAATCGAACAATTACCTTTGTCATGTTTTCAAAACCAGCTACAGTTATCTTGCAACCACCTTACAGTGTTCCTATACTGCCCAATAATTTGTACCATTGGTTCTCCAGAGACTAATGAAAATGAATGAATGAAAACATGTTTTCTTTTTTGTCTTAGTGCATCATGAGCTGGAAGAATCTTCCTACATGTTTTGAATAGAAAAAAATATTTTTTCCACATATTTAGATAAGCAAAGAGGTCTACCTTCATAACCATATAAACAGACATAGGTGTGATCTTTTGCATAACACCAGTTTCCATTGTCTTTAGTAACCAACTTTACCTCATCAATGATCTTTGGAGGCTCATACCTTCCCCAAAATCAACAAAATTTGTAAATGAATATATCCTTTGCAATATAAATCATTTATATATTGCTTGCACAAAATTGGGATACCAACACTATACCAGG
>ML837151.1:42790-56832 GCA_009831015.1 Picea engelmannii | reverse complement strand
TGCCAAAGTCTTGCAATAAGGGCACAATGTCTTGGGTGAAATCCCAGGATATCCCTCAAAAAACCATGTCAGGGACATCCAAAACAAATCAGAGTATAAGACAAGGTAAACCAATTTTCATAAGAGATATTAGTCCTTAAATCATGCAAAGTTGTTACTTAAGATATAAGCCATATAAACAATTCACCTCAATATCCCCTTCAAGCATCACATTAGCCCAAGAACTCATGTGAGTTGGAAAGTTTGAATATGAGAGGGAATTCATACAACCCTAGTAGGTGTGCCAACCAAGATAGGAAATAAAAGACCCGGGTAGAGGGATAGGTCTCGAGGGAAGCAGTGAAAGAATTAAACCCTTCAAGAGTAAGTGTGATAGTGATATGAATTAGGGTTTACTGCATGGCTTATGGTGTCATTAAACCCATTTCTATGAGAACCTTTGTAGAGAGAGCGCTTGTTGCTTGAGATACCATTTCCTTGATACTTTTTTCATTCTAAACCCCTTAATTTCCTTTTGATACCCATTTGTTATTTGCAAGTCCCATTTACAGGTTTCAAGATTTATTGTTTCATTTTGTTACTGGGTTATGGTCCTTTTATAATTGTGCATTCAATGCATCAGGACAAGTGGTGATTACCATTAGAGGGGGTAGAGATCAAGATGGATTTTGGATTTTATAGGTGGCCTTTATCATTTTTAACATAGCATATACATATATAGCATTTGCATCAAACTTTGGGCCTTCATCCACTTCTTCTCATGAGAGAATTGGGCATGACCCATTACCGACGTTTGGTACATTGTGAGAGGCTCCAGGATGAAAAGTGTTAAGTATGGTGGGGAACAAAACGTTTCCCTTGTGAGGGACCACCAATAGTACCCCTTTTCCCTGGGCGGTGACAACACGAGACTAGGGCACAAAATTTAACCACCAAGGTGAAACAAGGAAACTAAAAAAATTTCCCAAGCCAATGATACATTATCCAACTTCAACCAATGATCCTCATCTACATGCCCAAAAAATTAAGTACAACACTTTAAATGAAAGAAGGACCAACATACCTCATGGTGACATTGGCTTACCATCTTCCATACACTGAGTTGTCTGTATTTGATGAGCCTTGGTTACTTTGTAGTTGTAAGAGGAAAATGAGGGGGGTTGTTGGGATTCCATCTGTGGACATGTTGATCATCATCATAGTCAAGATCATTGTCTCCATTGCGGGCCATGATACATGATCTCCTCTAGTTACCCCTAGCCATGGGGGGCTAACAATGACTTAGGACTATACCCTCATTCATGAGTGTGAATCACTTTTCATTTCTCAAGGATAGGTTCATTTATTGGAAACACTTTAGGGTATTTTCAAAATTGGTTAAGTATTCCTGGAATATGTTTATGTTTCCACAAGCAAGGAAGTCATCCATGTAGATTTCTACATTGTCATGCAGTAAATCTGAGAAAATACTCAATTTTTTTTTTATGAAAAGTAACAGGGGGATTTCACAATACAAATGGGAGTACCATATAAGCAAAGGTACCCAACAAGCATGTAAATGTTGTCTTACCTTAGTCTTCTTGGATGATTCATATTTGATTGCACCCATTGAACCAATCTAGAAAGAAGTATTTTTTGCCATACAAGGCATCTAGTCCTTGGTCAATGAAGGGTAAATGAAAATGATCCTTTCTAGTAGCTTTGTTGAGTTCTTTGTAGTCTACACATATTATCCACTTTCCTCCTTTCTTGAGAACAATGACTAATGGAGACACCCATTAACTATCAAATATAGGATAGATAACTTTTTGCAATTCAATTTTTACTATGTCTTTTAGTGTATGGTTTATTCTTCTTTGAGTCTGTCTAATGGAAAAGAGCCACCCTTGATGTAGATATGGTGTTTACGGATGTTAGGAATAATTCCTTGCATGTCTTTGTAATCCCAAGCAAATGTAGAGCTATGTTTCATGAAGATGTGTAACAATCATTGCTCTTAGACATGATTTAGTTTGCTGTTATTTTTCAAAGTTTTATTAGGGGAAATTTATACTATTTTGACTAATTGTTGCTATGATTAAATGGTAAATAAATATTTCCAATATGTCTAATATATATCAACATGGTTTTATTTCTCTTCTTCACCCTCTTTACCATTGTTTTCTTTCATTTGGATAAAACTAGAGTACATATTTTGCATGTAATTTGATGTAATTATGCTATCATCTATCCCCTTCAATGCTAAAGTAGTGTCAATGGTGAGGATTAAATGCATGGTAGTCTTAAAAATGCTTTCCCCTTCTTCCTATCCTATCCATAGAGTTGTTTCTATATCAATGAAAGGTTTTGGAGGGGGATAAAGAGTAATTAATTTCTATGATTGACCATTTGTGATGGTCATATCCCCTATTCTAAAACCTATATATGCATTAGTTGTGTCTAACCATAGTATTCCTAAGATGAGTGGGTACCCATTAATTTTTTCTTTGGTTTGCATAACTATGAAGTCTATTGGGCATTACCATGAATCAATTGATACTATAAAATCCTTTGATACTCCCTTTGGGTTGACAATTGATCTATCTGCAAGTTGGATGACAATTGGTGTGTGTCTTAATAACTCTCTTAGGTTCAACCTAAGAATTGTGTCCTTGGTCATCACATTGATGGGTACCCCCAAGTCTATTAAGGTGTTATAGATCAAGATTTTATTGATGTATACATCCATCATAGGGATTCTTAGATTGGATTACTTGGGATTGAAGAATTTTCCTAACATGATATCAACAAGTTTTCCTATGATCACATTGATTGTATGGGGTGTTAGAAAAGTACGTGTGTTTGTTTCACCATAGACAATATAGAAATATTGTCACCCAACCATAGGCCGAAGCCACCCCCGAGCACCTTAACCTTGACAGAGAGAATAATTTCGGAAGAAAACCATAGTACCAATAGCCAACCAAGGTAGCGTACCTCTCTCCAGAGCCAGCGTACCATGTAGAAAGTCCAAACCATAACCAATATAAAAATTCCAAGCCAAAACCAAAAATTTTGTAGTTGCAGCAGCTGCAACTGCAACTCCTCTCCAAACTTGCACACCACTGGTCTTATGCAGTTTTGAGGGAGAGTGTGTCAAATGAGATCTAGAGCCATCTTATTTATATCCCTCCAAGTGACCTAACTGGGAATAATTCTACTCCTGGAGGTTAATAACTTAACATTACATTTTCTCTTAAGTCGACTTGTCTTCTAGGGATCTTATCCAACCATTTAGGATTTCTCTAGCTTCCTGGAATATTCTAGTCTCGTCAAAGGTTACACATGGAGGTTAATACCTGCCACAACTACCATAATATCAACACTCTCTTTTAGATAGGGAGGTATTAAAGGAAATGTTCTTGAGCACAAAAAAACCATTTGATACACCAAATCATGAGCACCATCATAGACACACATACTATCTCAAATCATGAGCACCATCATCACTATCAATATCATTTGATAGCATCAACTACATCATCTCTCGAAGCCATACTCCATATGAGTAATCGGGCATGATTTCGAATAAGTTACTCCACATAGTAATATAAGAACCATTCTCCTAATCCAGACATATGTCTTAGAAGAGTAATTGTTCCAACAAATGTTGGAAGCCACACCATGGGCTATAAGGACTATTCTTCTAATTCAGACATATGTCCTAGAAGAATGATTGTCCTGGACCATTTTCCCTCTGGCCACTACTATGAACTCAAGAAAAATGTCTATCCACCAACAATTTGTCCTGCCTGGACCATTCTCCACTTGGAGAATGTATGTCCGTCAACACATTGACTATCTATCTAGTTCGCAATCATCTCCAACACTAGTGATAGTCTCCATGGAAATCAGAACAATGCCATTCAATAGAACAAAACTGTGTCTAACAATAGTAGTACACAACTACTATCCAGTGGTACACAACCACACCTAGTAGCACATGACTACCAACCAATGACACATAGTCACAACCAGTGGAACACATCCACCACAGTGGCATACAAATATTGTCCAGAGACATACAGTCTCCACAACAAGCATATCACCTGATATCAACCTGTATAACAATATGATGATACAAACTGAGTCATGTAGGCTATTCTTCTACTCACATCTGTGACATCTGGAATATCATCTACCCTTATAAAGTAAAACATCAGCCATGGGCTATCTGGACCATTCTTCCCAAACATAGAAAAATAAAACGGTCCCTGATTTCTGAGCCTGGACCATTCACCTAACTGGGTCATTCCTCCGACACTAATCCCAGTGCAACTTGAAGAGAATGAGTCTACCCTAGGGAATGCATGTCCCTAATTGTTGAACCTGGACCATTCACCTAACTAGGCCATTCCTCCGGCACTAATCACAGTGAAACTTGGAGAGAATGAGTCTTCCCTAGGTAATGATTGTCCCGCACCAACCTCCAAAACATACCATTATTAAAAAATGCTCAAAATTGTGAACTTCGAAAGAATGACTACCCGATGAGGTGGACCATTCTACTTTACCACTACTGAGAGTGACTGCCAAGAAGAATGATTGTCCTAGACTATTCCCCCACACTGGAAACAAGGGGAATAACTGTTTATGGTACATCAACAATCTATTGGACCATTTTCATTACGAAAATGACTGTACAATCTGGACCATTTTCCGAACTGGAAAATGCATGCCCGTTAGAAATCTTGAACCACTTTTCGAACTGGAAAGGAACTTCCCATCTTGGACCATTTTACAAAATGGAAAATGACTGTCCATAAATCAATAATATATCAGTTCTCCCTCCCAACTTGGGACTAATCACTTCCTTTTCCAATAAGGAATTCATCTCCACGACCCCCAAATTGTCTCTTGAGTAGGCAAACTTTTCATCTTGGACAGGGGATTTACCAAAATATATCTTATCTTCTCATATGTGGAGATATATTAGAGAACCACTTCTCTCTTCTGGAATTTATCAAAGAAAATATAATGCTTTATCTCAATGTACTTCAGCCTGTCATGGAACACCATTTTCTCTGAAAGCTTCACATAACTCCGATCATTACAATATATCATGGTCGAATTCAACACACGATCAGACGGTCCAAAAACGAACTTATGGAGCCACATTTCTTATATGCAAGCATCACAAGCTACAATATACTCTGCTTATGTAGTGTTGAGTGCAACATACTTTTGTTTCTCGCTAGCTCATGACATCGTGGAAAAGCTTAAACTAAAACATATCCAAGTATCACTTCTTTTATCATAGGAACTTTTCACCACGCTTTTGCTGTATATGAGATACTCTGCATCAAGTTGCCTGAATCCATACAAGGTATTCTTCCATTTGTATAAATGGGTCTCCTTCTTGTATAAGCTTCTTTCTCAATTTTCTTTATTGGGAAGAACAATTTGTTTACATATAAATTTCAATCCATGGATACTGCAAGAGGTATATCTGGTTTACTAGAACAAGTTGTCGTCATAGTCTTCTCCCTCCTTCTAGAAGGATCTCTAGTTTTGAATCTTGCAAGGCTTCCATTCATAAGTATTTTTCACATTTTCTTACATACACCGTTCTTCATCACAACTTCCATTTCTTCTGTTTGATTGCTTCTAGTGGGTTTAAACCAAATTGGTAGTCTTATGATTCTCGGTATAATAATTGGTTGTTCTAGATTTTATTTATTTCTTGGAATATTCATGTTCTTCCTCATGTTCCTCCTTAGCTTTTGTGTCCATGGAGTCTTCTATAGATTCCATTCGCTTTCTTCCTGAAGATTCCAACTTCTTCCTTTCATCATAGGAACATGGATGTAGATGGACAATCAAGGATACTTAAGGATTCTTTTCAAAGAAGACTTTTTCTAGAATCAAACTGAACATGTATTGCTTATCATGGCTGCTACTTTCAATGGGGAACATGGAAATATACTTTATAATCTTAATGTATTCTTCAATGGATCATATCATTTAGGATTAGATCCCTCTTAATCCTTGCTTCATGCATGAATGCATGCTCTTCTTTTGTAATTTTTTGATCATTTCCCTCCATCTAAGAGAGTCCACGCTTTCGTTTGCATCCTTATTGCGTTATGCAAGGTTTCACAAGTATTTTTCTAATTTCCTCTTGATTAATTCATCTTTTTCATGTGTATTGCTTGACTTGTATTCATCGTGATAGAAATCCTTATCTTTTTATTCTTCCATAGGTATTGTTTCACTGACCATCTTATCTTCTAAGAAATAGATATACATGAATGATGATATGTACAGAAACTATGTAAACATGGTATGTACAAGAACTATGAAGAATATTGTTACCTCGACTAGAAGAAGAAGTCTGTGTTATCCTGCTTGTCTTTCTATGAGGGTTCCCTTTCTTCGACAACTATTGCTTCGTTTGTTTCCTTCCTTTTCTTTAACTCATGATAGTGGTTCCTGTAGTGACCATATTTTCGACAATTGAAGCAATGTATCTTTGACATATCCTTTTCTTGATTTGGTTTCTTCCTTAAGCCAAACTTCTTATTATTCCTGAAATTCTTGAACTTTGCTATGAAGGCTTGATCATTGTGTTTCTTTTGGGATTTCTCTTTTTTGTTAATCCTTGATTATTCTTGTGCACAACAAGTCCAAAGTTATTCAAATGTGGGATACTCCTTTCTTGTGTTTATACTTGCGGAAAATGTATCCCATTTCTTGGGAAGGCCATTGAGTACTATATTTACTAGTTCCTTTTCTGAAATGATTTCTTCAATAGCTTGTATCTGATCTCTTAGCTGAGAGATTATCACAAAGTATGATGTTATGTTATCATCATCATTCATTTTATGTCACGGAGCTCATTCTTCAGACTCATTACTTGTCCAATGTTTTTTATTGAGAATAGGTTAGTTAGGGTATTGTACATCTTCTTAGATGAGTCAATATGAGAGATGTAGGGTATCAAGTGGTATTTTATAGAGTCCACTATGATACTCATAGCGTTGATGTCATTGTCCTTGAACTTCTCCATAACTACAACGTTTTGAGGTTCCTTCTCTTTTCCCGCTTCAAACTGTTGTTCCATGATCTTTCCTTTCATGATATCCAACACTTTATTCTTAGCAATGATGAGGTCAATCCTTGTCTTCCATGCTTTGAAGTTAGAAGCCCCTTCTAACTTGTTTTTTATCTTCATAGAGTAAGTCATTACTGCTTTGACTTTGACCAAAAACTCAAACTTGACGTCTTGGCTAGATGAGAGTACCAGGAAGTGCGCTAGGCTAGGGCACACTAGGCTATCCATAAATTAGGTCAATCTCTTCACTTAAGGTGCCTTAAGAGGGTTAGGGTTTTTTTGTTGCAAAAAAACTTTGACTGCAACTGCAATTGTAACTGTTCAAATCCTCCCAATCTATCTTCCAATGGTTAGACTATATGAAGATAGTGTGGGCCCATAACATGTTAGAAAAGTAGGTGTGTTCGTTTCACCATAGACAATATAGAAATATTATCACCCAACCATAGGTCGAAGCCACCCCCCAGCACCTTAACCTTGACAGAGAGAATAATTTTGGAAGAAAACCTTAGTACCAATAGCCAACCAAGGTAGTGTACCTCTCTCCAGAGCTAGTGTACCAAGCAAAAATTCCAAACCATAACCAAGAGAAAAATTCCAAGCCAAAACTAGAAATTTTACAGTTGCAGTAGCTACAACTGCAACTCCTCTCCAAACTTGCGCACCACTGGTCTTATGTAGTTGTGAGGGAGATCAGTGTGTCAAATGAGCTATAGCACCCTATTATTTATAGTCCCCTAAGTGACCTAACTGGATCGACTTCTACTCCTGGAGGATAATAACTTAACATTACATTTTCTCTTGAGCCGACTTGTCTTCTAGGGTTCTTATCCAACCGTTTAGGGTTTCTCTAGCTTCCTAGAATATTCTAGTCTCGTCAAAGGTTACACGTGGAGGGCGCAACTACCATAATATCAACATGGGGGTATTTACTATTTCTCCCATATCTCTTTATGCATATTTTCTTAATGCATTTTTTGTAGATAAGGACATCCTTAATGCCTTTAAGAAAAGGGATTTTCACACAATATTCTTGAGTTCTTCTAGAAGTTTATTTTTCGATTGGGTGTGGGTTTTATTTTGTTCCATCTTCCTAGTGTAAGGTGGAATTTATTGTTGAGAGGGTTGATGGCTTGTTTCTTGAACTTATTTCTCTTTGAGATTTTTTTTTTATATAACTTAAGTGATAGGAGGTAAAGGAGTTGTTACCACCTTTCCTTAATGGAGTTTCAACTCATTTAATTCCACAAAGTATAATGAGTAGGCTTGATAATTCATCATCTCAATATTGTATACTAGTTGGAACTATCTACTATTTGGTATTGGTATTGGTTAGGAAGGAATTTGTGGTTGTTTGGGTGTTTGTTGAGTAGTGTTCCAAGTAGGAGGTGGAGGCAACAAAAATTGTTGTTGTTGTCCTTGCGATTTCCAAGCTTGTGGAGGATTAGGCCATTGACCTTGGGACTACTATGAAGGTTGGAATGGAAAAATTTGAGATTGAGGATATTTCCACTACTATGGCATTTGGTTATGCATTTTTCAATTTGGTTTGCTAGGGGAGTAACAAGCTAAATAAGGATTATACATATGATTGTTATAAGAAAATTAAAAATACGAAGGATGAGAATAAGGCATACCTTGCTAGAATTTCCTTGGTGGTCCTTTCATCCTATGATTGATGACGGAAAACTTCTCCATATTTTCCTTTGGTCCTTGGTACACATCTTTCAAACCATGTAAAGAAGAGAATTTTCTTGTTTGATGGTCCTCACATATTCCATGGACTTCCACTATATTTAGTGGGCATTCATTATTGGCATGTTTCCTTTTGAAGTTAGGGTAGAAAAATAACAAGGCTCTTTCAACCTCTTCTTACTTCCACTTAATATACATAGTGTCCAGTTGCATAGCTAATGAATGCAATATGCCAATATTCATGTGCTTTAATAAATTTCTAGTTTCACTTTTTGTGAAAGTTCATGTTGCTTTAGATTTTGATGATTAAGGGACTACATTTCTACCACCATTATTATTCTTACTTGCAGATCTAGAGTAGTTCTTGAACACTTACTTCACATTCTCACATGTCAGTTGAAATATGCCACCATTTTCAAGGAGGTTCAAGGTATCCATTAAATCTTCTTTTACACCTATGAGAAACACTAATTTAAGAGATTCATCATCCAAATTATAGTTTTGAGCTCTTTTCTATCTTAATTGGAATATTTCCTCATAATATTCCAAGGAATCATTGTCTTGTACCATTCATAATGTTTCATATTTGGTATATCCAAACTTGCAATAATCTCTATAATTTTTTAATGAAGGTCTTCATCATATAATCCCAATTTATGATATTATTCCCTTCTAAGATCATCAACCATCTCAAATATGATTCCTTCAGTGTAGAGGGAAAGAGCCTAATTTTTTTAGCATTTGATGCATATTTATAGGTTCTATGGATAACCTCAAACTCAAAAATAAAGGTATTAGGGTCTTTAGTGCTAAGCCCATGAAAATTGGGAAGATCATAAGCATTATATTCTACATTATTGTTTCCTCATTAGTCTCCTAAATTGGAAACTGAAATACTTCAGGTTGATCATCCCTTTCTTCTACCATAGTGTTTAGAGAAAAAGATTCATCTCTATCTTCAACTCCTAGCTCCAAAAAAGGATTGATGGAAATTCCTGCAACAATGTGCTCTCCTTCCTCGGGTATCTCAACAAATTCTTCAATGTTTTGTTGTATGTTTACTAGATTTTCTTTAGTAGTCTACTTGAAAAATATTCAAAATCTTCTTGATGTTGTACTTGGACACTATTTCTTGATTCCGCTACACCAACACCATGGGTTTTTGATAGAAATATTTCATATTTACCACTAGGTTGATGCATGCAATCTAACTATGTGTTGTTTTATTTTTTCAAAAATTCCAAATTGTTCATAATTCCTAATGTAAATTTTAGCAACCTCCCCAACAACACCACCAAAAAGTGGTGGGACAAATAATTATAGTGGCATATATTGAATCCCTAAAATTAACTTTAATTATCAAACCGAAGATTATACAAACTTCTGAGGTGTTGTGGACTATGTAGGAAAACTATAAAAGTCAAATTTGAACTACTAATTCTAATGACAATTGTGAAAAGGAAAATGCTCAAGTTTTATATCTTATTCTTATTTGTATCTTATGCACTTGGGCCAAGGAATTTCACTCCTATCCCTTCTGATAATATGTAGAAGATAGATGAAGGTATAGGGTCACTGCCTCTTGGATGAAACATTAATTAAATGAGAAGGTTTCCTAAATCAACGACTTTGTGTTGTTGGTAAATTAGTAAATACTTACAACACTACTTGGCATATGCTAGATTCATAGGATCCACATCAAGGTACTAAACATTGTAATTCAAAGGCAATCAAAGAAATACATGAATTGAAATATTTTCTCAAAGAAATCATAAAACTAAAATATTGTTGGAAAATAGAGTGAAATGAAATAATACTTTGTTTTCTACAATTTTTTGTCTACTTATAAAACATAAATAAAATACAAGAAATGAAACGATAATAGGTATTTCTCAGTCATTTCCTTAAATGGGCCTTAGTTCCTAGAACCCTTGGAGACACTCAAACACTTAGAACTTCAAAAAACCTTATGTCCTTTATTTATAAAATATCATAGAACATGAGGAAATAATTCTATCACTTGACTACAACTCAAACTAGCTTGAACAACAATAAGGAAAATGAAATAATAATACTAAATATCATACTCTGTCAACTATGCCTCTATTTTTACTTGAAAAGAGTTATATCTAGCCCATCCAATCAATCCCTTGATTTGCAAGAGATATCGCTTAATTTCATAATTTTTTGTAGATTTTTAATGACTAAAATCAACAAACTGAAATTCTATCAAACACTTAGCAACCTAGAGATAACTGTCTTCATAAACTTCATAAATGCAAAAACCCACATTCAGAAATTTCCATAAGCAAAAATACACATTGCTAAGCAAAATATGCAGCAGAAAAATACAGTGGACAACAACCCAATAACACTCAGAAATTTAGGCAAATTCCGAGGAAAACCCCAATATGGGGAAACCCAATGAGAGAGAGAGAGATCTTATTATTATGCTTCAGGAAAGTACAAAACAACAACAAATCTACATTTCCAACCAAGGAAAATACCTCACAGCACCAAATCTGTCCCATAGAAATCTGCCTCGTTTTTCATGCCAAAACCGTATCGTTGTCCAGCCTCTTCTGTACCTCATTTTTCGTGCCCACAATCTGTTGTACAGATTGTTCCGTATGGCCCAAAAACAATGAACATAAAACATAAATCCACCTCAAAATTCGTGCCCAAAATTTCTCGATTTCCGTGCCAAATCTGTATGATTGTACATAATCGTACGGACTATAGGGATCCGTACAGTACGGCCTCCCACAACAGAAAAATATTTTGGTCAAAAATTCACAGAAAATTTTTCTCGAGAATCATGCCCACTTTCCTCGAAAAATGTGCCCTCTTTGCTACTCACTTTCCTCTCTCAAGCATGCTCAGAAAATCTCTCTAAATCTCCTCCCGATGTGCTCTCAACATCCTCCCGATGTCTTCACAACATGTCTTGCACACTACCCAATGCATTCTTTTATAATCTGAAAATGACTTTTCCCCCCCAAAAGTGTCTTTTCACCTTCCCAACCCTAGATCCAAAGTCCAAGATTAGATCTTTCCTTTTTCAAGATCAAGGGTCATGATCCATTCCCTCCAAAATGTCTCATTTAAAATTAAAGTGAATTTCACTTTATTACATAAGTGTTTTATGAAAATAAAGTCACTTTAAAAATAGAAGGTACACTTTATTGAAAAGTCACTTTACTAAAAGAGCCACTTAAAACAACTTTATAAAAACTATTACAAAGTCAAGTGCTTGGTAGTGCAAATATTAAGGTAACATCCGCATACAAGACAAAACATGTGGAGTACCTCCCGAGCTAAAAAATCTAACACTCCCTTTTAGCGAGGGAGGTACTTTTGGTATCACCACCAGAATCTGTCTCCATATCATCAGCTGCCATAGTTTCTCCCTCTGTACTAGAAGTCTCTACTCCCTCTGAACATGAAGCCACTACTCCTACTGCATTGGAAGCCTCTGTTGCTATCTCCGTTGTACCACGAACTGAAGACATGCTCCTAGGAGACTGCACACTCTCTTGAGCATCCAATTGTGTCGACTCATGCCTGTTGAGTCCCTTGAGAGTCCTGGAAGAAGACTGAGTGCCATGTATCAACTCTCTCTCCCGTGCTACTTGCCAACCCTCCGACACAGAATCTGAGTTCAGAAATCCAGTGGACCCCAACACAGGTCTACCCAACAACTTGTACAAGCCCTCACACTTGACACCAAGCATTATTGTTGTGTCAGCAGTTGCTCCCACAGGATACAAAAACACATGTCCACTGTTGAACACAACTCCAAAACCACTCTCATCCAAAGCTGACACCGAGAGAAAATTAAGTGTCAACTCTGGAACTTATAACACCTCGCCAACCTCCAGAAGACCTCCTGACTCTAGTTGGAATCTCATCCTTCCAACCCCCTTTACTGCATGTTGTGGACCGGTTCCACAATTCACACTACAATTTGAGTCTATCTATGTAAGATCAAGGAAAACTCACCTTAACCCGGTCATGTGCTGAGAAGCACCACAGTCCACAAACCAAGATTCAATGTCCTCGAACACTAGGCATCCACTACCCACAGAACCAACCATGAGAGATAAATCCTTCTCAAATCTCTGAGTAAACTCTACAACTTCTGCTGAAGCTGGCACCTCTAGTTCTAGTTTCTTCTTCTTGTTGTTCGGACATTGACTAGCATAGTGGCCAGTCTTGTGACATGCAAAGTATCTCACCTTGCTCATGTCCTTCTTCTTTCCCTTTACCACAAGAGAAAAATTCTTGTCATCTTTGTCCACCTAACAAAGAACCTTTTCTGCCTTCTTCAAGCAAACACAACAACAAATCACTTGTTGTTCCAAGTGTCAAATCTTGCCCACTGAACTTTAGAGCACAAGCTTTGATACCATGTAGATTTTTAATGACTAAAATCAACAAACTGAAATTATGTCAAACACTTAGCAACCTAGAGATAATTGTCTTCATAAACTTCATAAATGCAAAAACCCACATTTAGAAATTTCCATAAGCAGAAATACACATTGCTAAGAAAAATATGCAGCAGAAAAACATAGTGGACAACAACCCAACAACACTCAAAAATTTAGGCAAATTCCAGGGAAAACCCCAATATGGGGAAACCTGTTAATGTTTATGCCATTATTATAGTTCGTTGCATTTCATAAGATAAGAGCATAATAAGAACAAGATCACTGAGAAATACACATCCACAAGAGACACAACATTTATCCTGGGAAACCCTCTAGGGGAAGAAAACCCAACAAAAACTTCCTTATCATAAATAGCTTATACAATGTTCAAGAGATAACTCAAACCAATACAAAAAGTCCTCCCCAAGAGATGTGCCACCCTTCTTCTCCTCTCTCCAACTTCTAATTGCAACTTGCCTCATAAGAGAATGAGAAAGTGAGTTGTGTGTTAGAAGTGAGGCGCTAGCCTCTTATTTATATCAACCTGGCACGTGTGAAAGGTCACCATCTGGCAGGGCCGACCTCTCACTCTGGGTAGGTAAACCCACCTTTAATTAATTCAGGGTCTTCCATTATAACTGTTGGGGCCGACTTCTTATTCAACACTTTGTAATTGTTCGATGACCAATCCACAAAAGGGGATTTGGTCCTTATACAATTACCGACATGATTAATCCTCAATGGGGATTAATCCAATAACAACAATAATAATAATGACATGATTAATCCACAATGGGGATTTAATCCAATAATAATAATGA
>ML837151.1:13173-37338 GCA_009831015.1 Picea engelmannii | reverse complement strand
ATTATTATAGTTCTTTGCATTTCATAAGATAAGAGCATAATAAGAACAAGATCACTGAGAAATACACATCCACAAGAGACACAACATTTATCCTGGGAAACTCTCTAGGGGAAGAAAACCCAACAAAAACTTCCTTATCATAACTAGCTTATACAATGTTCAAGAGATAACTCAAACCAATACAAAAAGTCCTCCCCAAGAGATGCGCCACCCTTCTTCTCCTCTCTCCAACTTCTAATTGCAGCTTGCCTCATAAGAGAATGAGCAAGTGAGTTGTGTGTTAGAAGTGAGGCGTTAGCCTCTTATTTATATCAACCTAGCACGTGTGAAAGGTCACCATCTGGCAGGGCCGACCTCTCACTCTGGGTGGGTAAACCCACCTTTAATTAATTCTGGGTCTTCCATTATAACTGTTGGGGTCGAATTCTTATTCATCACTTTGTAATTGTCCGATGACCAATCCGCAAAAGGGGATTTGGTCCTTATACAATTACCGACATGATTAATCGTCAATGGGGATTAATCCAATAACAACAATAATAATAATGACATGATTAATCCACAATGAGGATTTAATCCAATAATAATAATGACATGAATAATCCACAATGGGGATTTAATCCAGTAACAAAATAATAATAAGAATGCTCTTCCCAGTTACATTATTTCAACAAAACCCAACGAGAGAGAGAGAGGGAGAGAGATCTTATTATTATGCTTCAGGAAAGTACAAAACAACAACAAATCTACATTTTCAGCCAAGGAAAATACCTCACAACACCAAATCTGTCCCACAAAAATCTACCTCGTTTTTCGTGCCAAAATCGTACCGCTATCCAGCCTCTTTCATACCTCGTTTTTCATGCCCACAATCTGTTGTACAGACTGTTCCATACGGCCTAAAAACAACAAACAAAAAATAGAAATCTACCTTGAAATTTGTGCGCAAAATTTCTCATTTTTTGTGCCAAATTCGTACGACTGTACGAAATCGTACGGATCCGTACAGTACGACCTCCCACAGCAGAAAAATATTTCAGCCAAGAATTCACAGAAATTTTTTCTCGAGAATTGTGCCCACTTTCCTCGAAAAGCGTGCCCTCTTTGTTGCTCACTTTCCTCTCTCAAGCATGCTCAGAAAATCTCTCTAACTCTCCTCCCGATGTGCTCTCAACATCCTCCCGATGTCTTCACAACATGTCTTGCACACTACCCAATGCATTCTTTTATAATTTGAAAATGACTTTTTCCCCCCAAAAGTGTCTTTTCACCTTCCCAACCCTAGATCGAAAGGCCAAGATTAGATCTTTCCTTTTTCAAGATTAAGGGTCATGATCCATTCCCTCCAAAATGTCTCATTTAAAATTAAAGTGAATTTCACTTTATTACATAAGTGCTTTATGAAAATAAAGTCACTTTAAAAATAGAAGGTACACTTTATTAAAAAGTCACTTTACTAAAAGAACCACTTAAAACAACGTTATAAAAACTATTACAAAGTCAAGTGCTTGGTAGTGCAAATATTAAGGTAACATCCACATACAAGACAAAACATGCGGAGCACCGCCTGAGCTAAAAAATCTAACATTTTTTGCATGTTGTTACAAGGGACTTTCCCTCCTTTATCAATTTGAATCCTCAAGATCAAAAGGAGATCAAATTTCCTAGGGTATTTATTATTGCCTTCAAGTGTTGGCAACCCTGAACATTGTGAGAGGATAAGATCCCTTGAATCTCTCAACCATTCTATTGTGTGGTCTGTGGTAATGAATGAAAAATATTAGTTGATATCTGGATCAAATCCTTCCATCAAGACTATACTAGTTTCATGCTTGCAAACCATATTAGCTCAATGATGCAAATCACACAATAACTATAAAAAACACTTAGGATCAAGCACGTATCATATTCAACTAGAGATTAATAAATTTACAATTAATTAGATAAGGTTGAATCACATATCTAAAATGGTCATCAAAGTACTAATGTTTTAGGAAGGTCTTGGGCATAGGAGGAAAAATGTATCAAAATTACACACAATATGGGCCATGAAAGTGACAAAGTGAGGACCCATTAGGTCACAAACCCTAGACGTTAGTTATGAGGGATGACCACTATGGAGGACCTCATAGGGAGACACTATCAGTGTAGGACGAGGAAGATGGATGGTGCAATTATTGTGATTTATATTGCATCTTAGAAAATGAAGGTAGTTGCATACATTATTTCGAGGGTCGGTGGGTTTTTTGTGATTGGTTTATCTAGGACTCACTGAGTATCTATAGGGTAGATAAGGCTTGTGGAGAGATTCATTAGTGGAGCTCAATATGCATACACATGTATTTTACTGGATGTGTTTTAGGCATAGCTGATCCACTGCCATAAGCATAGGAAAGGAGAGTTTACCTTTGGCACAATGAGATGTTCCTAGTCCATGACCTGATTTTCTATATTATCTACATATGTGTTGCGATGTCTAAAAGCATGGATAAATGCAATGGTATCAAATTGTTGCAATAGAATTCTAACTCATAAATAATTCCTTAAAAGGTGTGCTTCTTGGATGTTATAAAAGTTGTTGCACTATGCAACAAGTAGTGGGAATTGAAGTGAATGTGAAGATGATGGATGTGAAGGGTGCTCACATCACCAACTAAACTGATCACAACATCATACTAAACCTGGTTTTTTATTGCAAGGCCCAAGAAAACACCACTAGAGTGAAGAAATGTTTATGATGGCAAGTAAATTCCCTATGCAGCTAAACCGATATTATGCATCCAATGATATTAAGGCAGAAACTAAAATAGAAAAATATGTAAAAATAATAATCATAATCTATATATAATCATGGGTGGGTTGAGCTTGTTTCTTAGGCATAGAACCACATCATGTATAACCCATTGTGGGATTCTTTGAGTTATTCATCTTGGTTAACAAGTGCATATGCGCCCTTCACCAAACGATGTTTAACTATATAGGGGCCTCTTCATAATGACTCAAACTTCTTGGTGCCTAACTTTTATTTAGTTAGTTTAAAGGCAAGGATTAGATCACCTTCATGAAAGGAATGAGGGGGGAATATTGGCTCTTTTATAGACTTGGGGTCAGTAGAAGGTGTCCAACAAGAATTTGTAGTAGTCTAGTATGCCATATCCAACCTCTTAAGGAATGAGATCTCGCCCGAGGCATGTTTGATAGTTGTCTATTAATTAAGGTGCAAATTATTGAATATTAATGGAGATGCATCATTCATTAGTTAACTTTTAATTGCATTCATCTAGACAAACATGATAATGCATACATAGAAACACAACAATGTAGACATCATCAAGATACATCATAACAAGATAAGACACACAAAATAATAAGGCAATCCCATTTTATTAAGAAAAATAGATACTACATCTAGTCCTTATGCCTTCAACATGACTACAATTTAACAATCTCATAGTCAAAACATAATACACAACTATCATGCATAGAAATAACAACAACCAATCATGATTAACTAACCAACTACATTAAAACCTTTACATATAAAAAACATAATATATATAGGCAAAAAGAGTCAGTTACCAAAGATTCCAGAAAGTTCTAGAATTTGATAGTTGTAACCCACTTGTGAAAAGGGGGCTCTACACCTTTAGGAAAATGTGTAGAGGGTCTTGGTGACCAAATTCCACAAAATGGTCCTAAGGATTTTGTGGCTCTAGGTCCTATGCAAATTTGCCTTTTGTTGGTCATTACTCTACATAATTCATACTTATGCAAAATGGGGCCACAAAAACACCCTTACTATTCCTTCTAACTCAACTTGAATTGGGTGTTGTGCCTTACTCTTCAAAAACTTGGTCCAGGTCAAGAATCTTGTGGATGGAAGCATTCCTAAACTCATTGAATTCCTCAAAAAGAGGTGCCCAAGTAGATATGACCTATTGAAACATATGTGCACACTCCACAATGGATGTTTCTATTGAGTCCTCCTTTGTAGGTGTAGGTTCTTATCAACGCCTCTAGTTTGCCTCTGCTTATTTTTTCAATTTATTGTAGCTACCAACTAGCATTGAGATTTTCATGCCAGTTCCCTTTCCAAATTCCACATTTATTTCTTCTCATCTTCAATTTTTTTAGCATGAGTCTTTGATCGCGCCTCCATCTTGTCATTAGTGTCCAAATTGATGGATTCAACATATAATTTCTCATACTACTCCTTGAGTTGGTTGATATGCTATTGAATTCTTTGCTCGATCTTGGCTAGGATGTCCTTGTGCCTATGTAACTTGGTCACAAGTTCTGGCACTTGAGACAACCATTCCTAGTTCTTTATCTACACTTGATATTCGACAATCACATGATCAATATTCAATACGTGCCTTTTCCTATATGCCTCGACCTCTATGGTTGCAATCCTTAACTATTCTTGTTCCTTATCTATCATCTATCTTTGTTATTCCATTGCCATTGATTCTAGCAACCCCTTCTTATTTTCTACTATCTATTGCATGGTTGCAATCAACATTGTGACAATTATGATAGGTTGTTGTGCAATCTCAAAATATTCTAAAAAATGGGTTAGAACATCTTCAAAACAACTTAGTATCTCTTGCTACACCTTGATAGCTTCTTTATGGACCTTATCCTTAGCCTCTCTGATTTGTGTGTATGTGGCAGGTTTCTTTATTCTCTCAATGAGTGATGTGGCAACCACTTCAACATGTTTTCTCTAGTGAGCTTAATTTTCAATGATCTACTCCTAGATGTGTAGAGCATCCTTATCCTCCCCAAGCTTCTCAACTGCTTGTACCATAAGTTCTAAAACTGTAGGTTCTTGATGTATTAATCCTTGTTCTTAAACCTCACCTATAGTTCTATTATGAGGGGACATCCATATTTCATTGGATCCACCACGTGTTGCATATGAATCTAGTTTCCCCCTCAAACTCCTCCCGCAATAATGATAGCTTGGGGTATCTAAAATGGCTCTAGTCTACTACCCACTTGTCTTGTCTACTTAGTTGAGGACTCATTTTTCCTAGTTTGGAAGTTGAACTTGTACTTGAAGCTTGTCACTTGTAATATTTCCAATGGCTTGTATAATCTACTTACCTCTTGTTAAATTTAGAGCTTCTATTAAGTTCTTTTCAATTTACTAGACAATAATAGCATAAGCAGGATCACTAAGAGAAACACAATCACAAGGTACAAAACATTTTATCTTGGGAAACCCTCATGGGGGAGAAAACCCAACAAAAACTTCCTTAATATAGATTGCCAAGATAAAACACCAAACACTAGAGACTATCCAAGACTGAGCAATGTGCCTCTCTCTTCTCCTTCTTTTAACTACATCTTCCTTCAAACTTGCGCACTAGATGAGTGAGTTGAGTGAGTTAGATAATGAGGCATCATCTTCTCTTATTTATACTAGATGATAAGCGCTAGGGTTGTGTCTCTTCACCAAGTTGGGCCTACTTCTTCATTTAATGGCTAAAACCACTTTAATTAGCCCTAGGGGACGACTTCCCAATTAGCATCATTTCATTAGGGTTTGACCAATCCACAAAAGGAGATTTGGTCATACATAAGTCCCAACATGATCAATCCACAAAAGGGGATTGATCTATAAGATAATCACTCAATTATAATTAGAATATTCTTCACAGTTACAACATTTCAACATTCCCTCTTAACAAGATGGGTATTCTACAACATCATTAGGGGAGAGAGAGAGAGAGAGAGAGAGAGAGGGAAGCAACATCATCAGCATATGGAACATTGACTGGCATATCTATAAATCATCGAAAGTTTTTCTCATCATCAATAACATCATCATTCACAACATGGAGTTGGAGTATCATCATCATCATCTTTTAGAGCATGGAGCTGGAATAGCATCATCATCATCATTCACAACATGGAGCTGGAATCTGAAACATCAACAACAGTTAGCATAAAAGATATACCAACAACATCAACAACACTAGGTTGATACAACATCATCAACAACACGAAGCTGATACAACATCATCAACAACACGAGGTTGGAGTAACAACATCATCAAAACGAGGCTGAGATAACATCATCATCATCATAGGGAAATAGAATGAGGCAGGTGTAACAAAATTTTGTGGTACTCTGACAGTCCCTATGGATCTGCCTAGGAATCATAATATTCCCTAGGATATAAAATCCTAACGGAGCTACCACGTGGTACTCTGACAGACCGTCCTTACCAGACCTTCACGATCTGCCCAGGAATCATAAATATTCCCTAGTATTATAAAATCCTAAAGAAGCTATCACTACTGCCCACAGCTAGCATATGCATGCACATGTACTCAGACATACTGTCCTTATTAAACCTTAGGGATCTATCCAAGGATGATTAGTCCCCTAGGATATAAAATCCTAATTGAGTTACACGTTGTTGGTCAGGATACCATAGTATCATCAACATCAGTCCCCCTTTTGAGGGAGGTCCTTTTGGACTATACCAAGCTTGTCTCGAAAGTATTCAAACTTTACACAAGACAAAGGCTTGGTCAACACATCTGCAACCTGCTCATCTGTGCCAACATATTAGAGCTTTACAACTCCCCTCTGCACCATATCATGAATATAGTGATACCGGATTTCTATGTGCTTCGACTTATCATGGAACACAAGGTTCTCTGTCATCTTTATGCAACTCTGGTTATCACATAGAATCATGGTTGCTTCCATCTCTAGATTGAATAGATCTCTCAACAACTTCTGAAGCCATATGGCTTCAAAACTGGTGGAACATGCTACAATGTATTCTGCTTATGTCGTGCTGAGAGAAATATTGGATTGCTTCCTACTCTTCCATGAAGTCATGGATGATCCCATGCTAAAACAACATCCTGAAGTGATCTTCCTATCAGAAACACTTCTAGCCCAATCTGAATCAGTATAACCGATCAGTCCAAAGTCATGATCTCCAGTATAACAAAGACCAAAGTCCAACGTACCCTTAAAGTATCTAATCACATGATTTGTAGCTACAAGGTGAACAAGTTTGGGCTCTACTAGATACTAACTCAAGGTGTTCACGACAAAGCATATATCGAGCCTAGTATTCATTAGATACATCAACGATCCAATGATCTTTATGTACAACGTAGCATCAACCAATTCTGATGAAGTATCAACCAGGAGCTTCAACTTTGTTTCCATGGGTGTGTTCATGTATTTACATTCCAACATATCAAACCTCTTCAATATTTCAACTGCATACTTCCCTTGGTTAAGGAAGATCTTCTCTGGACTCTTCCAAACCTCAAGACCTAAGAAATAATGCATTAGGCCTAGGTATTTCATCTCAATTTTTGCAGCAAGCTTCTTCTTACAATTCGTGATGAGCCTTTCTTCTCCATTTAAGAATAAGTCATCCACATACACCAACAATATAATTGGATCATCATTTATAACCTTGAATTAAAGGTTAGAATCAACTTTACTATTGTTAAAGCCAAAGCTTGTCAGGAAACTGTCAATTCTGCCATACCAAGCTCTAGGAGCTTGCTTCAATCTGTACATAGCCTTCTTCAACCTGCAGACATGAGTCTTTCTATCTTCAATTTCAAAACCTTTAGGTTGTTCTATATACACTTCTTCTTCAATAACACCATTTAAGAAGGTTGTTTTCACATCCAATTGGTGTAACTTCCACTTCATCTTGGTTGTAAGAGCTATGATGGTTATGATAGAAGTGTATATAGCTACAGGAGAAAAAGTCTCTTCATAATCAATGCCTTCCTTTTGAGAAAAGCCACGAGCTACAAACCTTGCTTTATGTTTTTCAATACTTACATCTGCAACATGTTTTATCTTGTAAAACCATTTGGAAGATAGAACATATTTGTTATTTGGACTGGGAACTATTTCCCATACATCATTCTTTATAATGGATCGGTATTCTTCTTTCATGGCATCCGCCCATTATTTCTTCTCAATGGAATCTTCAAAGCAAGTAGGTTCATTTTCTATGAGATTGCACATCAAAGCCATATAGCTAGAGAATGGCTTAGGTTTCTTGATTTGTCTCATGATTCCTTCTGGGGCACCATACTTCTCTCCATATTGAATAAGTTCCCTTGCCCAAGTTGGATTTCTCTTGTGAGAGATCGTCATTTGGGGAGGTTCTTGAGATTTTGTTATATCATGATATTTTGGAATCTCATCATCATGGGTAATTGTAACTTCGCTCATTGGTTCTACAGTTCTGGGAGCTACATGTTCTTCTTCATATACTTCTTCAAGTTGGCATCTTCTTGATTTCTTGATTGTTGCATATTCATCAAAGGTTGCATATCTGTTGATCTCAATATGATGGTAACCTGGTATATAAATTATGAAGGCCTTAGAGACCTCACAATATCCAACAAATATTCCCTTCTTTCCTAAAGGGTCCAACTTAGTTCTCCTTTCCTTTGGAATGTGTACAAACACTAGATAACCTAATATCTTGAGATGGATTACTTCTGGCTCCTTTCCGGAGAACATCTCTTCGGGGGTTTTGAATCCAAGTGCACTATGGGATAATTTGTTTTGGACATAAATTATTGTTCTTGCTGCTTCTTGCCATAAGTGTATTGGAAGATCTTGATCGTGGATCATAGTCTTCATTGCTTCCATTATAATTATATTCTTTCTTTCTGCTACACCATTTTGATGAGGACTATAGGGAGTGGTGAGCTCCCCCTTAATCCCGACATCTCTGCAAAAGATTAAAAATTATTTTGAGGTGTATTCTCCTCGATTATCTGAAGTAAGTATCTTGATTTTTCTTTCAAAGAGATTTTCTATCAAGGTTTTGAATTCCTTGAATTTCCCAAATACTTCATCTTTTGATTTCAAGAAGTAAACCCAAGTCTTGCAAGAATAATCATCAATAAATGACACATATTATACATACCCACTTAGAGAGGTTGATAGCATTGGGCCACATACATATGAGTGGATGAGCTCCAAGATTCCTTCTCCTTTACTGTCGCTCTTCGGGAAAGGATTCTTTATGTTATTTCATTGTGCACATCCCTTGCACACACCTTCATGATCAACCTTAAATGTAGACCTATAACTACCTTGCTCACATATGGTAAGGCTTTGTAGTTGATGTGAGCTAGTATTCTATGCCAAATTTCACATGGACTCTCAGTGGAGTGAGTCAAAGCTACATCTGAGTGACCTTTTAACTTGTACAGGCCACCTTCTTCTGTTCCAATGACAATTGCATCTTGTATGGTATTTCCTTTAGGCCACATAAGAACTTCACCATCTATGAATGCAACTTTGAAGCCTTTCCTATCTTAAGCTAAGATAGAAAGTAAGTTCTTTGTCAAACCTGGTACATATAGTACATCCTTCATCTTCATCGGGGTCCCTGAATCAAGTTTGTAGGTGGATTCTCCCAATCCTTTGATAGGGTACTGGTAATCATCTCCGAGTGTAAATTTCTGGGGAAAGTTCTTTTGTGTAAGGCTAGAGAGAATGTCTCTTTGATATTTCATGTGCTTAGAAGCACCACTGTCTATGAGCCAAGTATCCTCTCTAGGTGACACAGATCCTGAGAGCGCAGAAAATAAAACATAGTTTTCAATCTCTTCTTTAGTCATCTTCGTGGGTGGCTCATTATCTTCAACTACATGGGCATGATATCTCTTGTTATTTCTCTTCTTGTATTCTTCTCTTCTGGTTGGACTATTATTAGCAATATGTCCCATATTATCACAATGATAACATTGATAAGAGGATACATCTTTTTCTCTTCTTTGACCTTTATGAAACTTATGGAATCTCCTTGGAGGGTGAGATTCTTTATCGAAATGGGTGAATCTATTTGGGGAGTGAGATTTATTATGGTGGTGGGTCTCCTTTTGGAAATGATACCTTTTCCTTCCTCCTTTATCATGAGCAGCTAGGGCTTGGTCTTCATCCCTTAATAGTACTGCTTCTCGGTTAGCTACTCTTGCTTCTTCTTGAACACATTCTTCCCAAAGACTGTCAAATTAGAGTTTATCCTTTCTTGCACATATAGTTTGGATGAAGGAATCCCGAGTTCTTGTGAGACCATTAAGAGTTGTAATTATGAATTCATCTTCATCTAGGTTGTCTCCAATTGCTTCTATCTGTTCCTTGAATTGAGAAATACTAGAAAAATAGTCATGAGTTGTTTCTCCTTTCTACAACTTTGTATTCTTGAGTTGGGTTCTCAAGTTCATCTTTCGGTTTATGTTCTTTACTTCATACATTATGGTTAGGGCATCAAACATATCTTTTGGAGTGTTCTTAGAATCCACTTGAGGGATCAAGTGATCTTTAATAAAGTCTGCAGTTATTCTTTTGGCCCTAACCATATCCTTCTTGTGCTTTGCTTTAGCTTCATCTTCTTCGAGTTCTGGTACATTTTCCTTTATGAAATTTGCAAGATCATTCTCTTCAAGAATGAGTGAAATCCTATACTTCTAGGAACAAAAGTTTTCCACACCTTCTAACTTGTCAACAAGCTTGGTGCTTGCAGACATCTTGACCTAAAGCTGGGAAAATGACCAAAAATTGAAAGTGCTCAGAAATTAAATATGAACTTACTAGGAGGTGTGATGGGTTGAGGTGAGTAGGCTGGTGTAGTCTGTTTTCAGAAAATCCATTTTTTACCCCTTGAAATTGAGCCTGCACAAATTTGTACTAGTACTTCTGGTACTAGTTCTGGTTTCTAGGTTTTCTGGTACCAATGAAAATTAGGGTTTCACTTCTAGAGGTTTTTTCCATTGGAAAGGTGCGTTCAAGCTGCCAATGAGTTCACTAGGCTAGGGCGCACTTCCCTAGATGGTTTTTAGGTTGAAATTCCCTTCCAACAAAAATCCCTAATTTTTTTGTACGACAACAATGACATGTTTAGTAACCCAGTGAAAGGTGCTCTATTCAGTCAAGCTCTGATTCCATGTTAAATTTAGAGCTTCTATTAAGTTCTTTTCAATTTACTAGACAATAATAGCATAAGCAGGATCACTGAGAGAAACACAATCACAAGGTACACAACATTTTATCCTGGGAAACCCTCATGGGGGAGAAAACCCAACAAAAAATTCCTTAATACAGATTGCCAATACAATGCCAAGATAAAAGACAAAACACTAGAGACTATCCAATACTAAGCAATGTGTCTCTCTCTTCTCCTTCTTCTAACTGCAGCTTCCTTCAAACTTGCGCACAAGATGAATGACTTGAGTGAGTTAGAGAATGAGGCATCATTCTCTCTTATTTATACTAGATGATAGGTGCTAGGGTTGTGTCTCTTCACCAAGTTGGGTTGACTTCTTCATTTAGTGGCTAAAACCCCTTTAATTATCCCTAGGGGCCGACTTCTCAATTAGAATCATTTAATTAGGGTTTGACCAATCCACAAAAGGGGATTGATATATAAGATAATAACTCAATTATAATTAGAATATTCTTCACAATTACAATATTTCAACACCTTTAGTTGAGGTATGGGCATGGCCAACTCTAAGGGTGTCACTTCCTTACTAGGTTCAATCTCTGGGTGAAGAAACATGTACTAGACCACCACTTCATCTTTCTCATCTTCCTTCATTATAGAGGCTTGATCAAACCCTTGACAAGGGAAGTCAGCAAGTCCATTGCTTCCTCTATGCACATACATGTTTGAAACTTGTACAGCCTACTTCAAGTACTCCTCTATGGTTTGTAGCACTCTTATGAAAATTAGTTGTGCATCCATGCTTAATAGAAATTTTTTGATGGAGGATATCCAATATATACACTAACACTTGTCCATTCCATATTTTAGGCACAAGCATGTCTAATCATATTATGTGGCCTCTTCCTTCTACACAACTGTCCATGCCAAAAAAGTGGCATTGAAATCTTCTCTATCTTGGGATACCCTGATGATAATATGGATTCTATCCTCATTAATGGTTATCTTGCGGTCTAATTATATCTTGTTGATGTGAGTTCATGATAGCAAGAGTCACACATTTCTTCATCACTATAGAGGTCCAAAAGCATGGGATGTGCAAAAGGATTGTGATTTCCAAACCTAAAAAATAGTTTGAACAATGGAAACAATCACATCTACTCCCCATTCAACACCCAATATGTGGCAAGGGTGAGCCTAGATGTTAGGAACAAATTGGAGTTAAGGATGTCATATTCCACTTGCTAGCCCCATTCCATGTATCCATTTATGTGCTTGCCTTTGTTTGTGAAATGCACTCATAGATTGGATAGCCATTTGAGATAGATTGGGTCCTTTGGCTCAATGATTGGGGCCTTCTCCCCCTTTACTTGTTTTTCCAAGTCATGTAACCCTCCGTGCCTCTTCTAGCAGCTCCTGCCACCCATGGTGGAGTCATTATTATGCTTCAATATTGGTGAATGTGTGATGCCACTTGTATAGGATACCTTCCTCCAACAACACCAACGTTTCTTGACCACTTGATTCTTCTATATAACCTTCATAACCTCTTGACCGTGATATCCAAATCCTGGATTACCTAATGGAATTGTCCTTTTAGTGTTCAACTTTAAAATTCTAATTGATGCAAGTTCAACTCTGAAATTTTTATAACTCAACAATTTTGCATTCACAATCAGAGCAATCTTTACTACATTGAAAAAAATCCTTCCTTGCAGATAATATGGCCCAAAAGAATGTCGAATGGGGTAAAAAAATGCATTTCTTAATCTTTAAGTAAAACTGCATCCACCAACATCTATCTAGAATCGACCTAAGTTTAGTGGCATGATCCTTCAACAAAATATACACTATCTTATCATTCAAATATACCTTAAGGAACTTATGGATATACTTGTGGACCGCAATAACCGTCGTTCTAGAAAACACTACAGGTGCATTCTTTAGTCCGAAGTACATGACATTGTAAGCATATGACTCCCATTCCATGGTAAAACTAGTCATATTCTTGTCCTCGTTAATCTATATTTGATGACAGCCAAAAAATCCATTGATGAAGGAGTAGGCCTCATTCCGTGCTACTTTCTTAAGAATCTCATCACTAAATGGTTTAATAAAGGAGTCATGTGCATCTGTCACATTGGGTCTATGAAAGTGCCCACACACATAGATTCCACCCATTTTCCTACCCTGTATGACTATTGGATCGACCCAATTTTATTCTTCCATAAGAAATGTCAAGTTGATATCCAACATCTTGTCAATATCCTATTTAACATGTTCCTTATAATGGAGATTCATCCTATAGTGACCTCTTATTGATTAGCCATGCATGAGGCTTCAATTCTATATTCATCTCACCAAGTTCTCCCACCATGCTCATCATATTCGTGAAGCTACAAGGAAACATGTTGACATACTTGGAGCAAAGCTACAATATCTACGACAATGTGTTCATCCCAATAGTCCCCATCAATAGGTAGCTTGGGAGGAACCTCAATATTAATATAAAATGTCTTTGTTTGCAATGACTCATGGTAATAGAATGGATTGTTTTTGTCCCCAATGTCTTAGACAACACAATGAGACTCAATTTATTCAAACAATAGATGTCCAAGTTCTTCTATGGAAGCTATGGTCACACACTTTGGGTGGTCTGTCCGTGGGAAACATTGAATTCACTATACCAACCCAAGAACTGGTGTGTCCTCCCTGCAGAGTTGAAAAGTGTCATAGAACCTTTCCTATAGTTTCGATTGGTTGTTCATCTACTGCTACATTTTTTACTGTAGATACTAGTTCTTTAGTAATGGCTCTAATGTGTGCATGAAATTATTCTCTCGTTTCTCAATAGAAAATCCTTGCATCACCCAATGAGCTTCACAACATTCCACATGGCCCATCGGATCAAAATTACTCCCAAATTGTATATACTTGTTAAAGTTATAGATTCTATAGTGTTGTTCTCTGGAAAATCCCAAATTTTTGGTAGGAATCTAGTTTGTGATGCCTCGATCATATCCTCCCATGAGTTGAACATGTTTTATGAATTTCCCACCATCTTCCAGGGGTCTTTTCCAAAGTGACATCCAAATCTGCAATCCTATGCTTGAGCATGATCTTCTTCACCACTTGGACCATAAACTTTGTAGTGTAAGTCATGCCATGAGACCTCAACAAGTCCTTAAGCTTTGCACCAATCCACCTAACTACTTTCATAACTATGCATCTTTGTGTGCACTATTCATATTCATCATTTTTCTACCAATTATGGTATCTTTCAAGTTCATAGCACAGGAACAAACACTTCGCCAACTCAACTCCCCACCAGTCGTCAAATTAATGTAGTCCTCCCAAATTATAACTATGAGGTTATAGAGCTAATCCAAGGCACCTTCATCCAACACCTCTTCTACTTGTTCCAAAAAGTGCTCACCTTGCATTGGATCTAATGGATAGATGACCCCGTGTCCCTCCTTCTCGAATTCCATTTATCATTGTTTCAAATTGAAGATAATGTCATTATTAAATGCAAAATCAATCTATAGCAATGATGGGTAAGGATCCTTGTCATTTAGTATCTCAATGACCTCAAACTTAGGATAAATCTTGACACCTTTGAGATCAAATTCCATCTACTCTAATTTTCCAGTGGGAAAAACGAGCTACTGGTTTACCAAGTACAATTGGATCAATGAATAGGCCAAGTTTTGTCATCCCGTGAATTCCCATGATTTCTTTGATATAATATTCACGTATAATGCTAGATCGACCATGACTTCTTGCACCTCACACCCTCGAACCAGTGCATTTAATTTGAATTAATTTCCCAATATCTTTATTTATATGCAGTGTATGGGCCTATCTTGTGTTTCTATGAGTGATTCTAGTAACCACTCAAGTAGTTCCCATGGCTTCGCCACAGATCACTTCACATCCAATATTTGTAGGAATGTTTTTATCCATTTTAGGACTTCATCTTCCACAGACCATACCAATAGGCTCAAGCATCGTCTGGGAAACCGAACTATAGGAGGTGGCCTATCTTCTAATTCCATAGAAATTATGTCACATGCATAAGAAACTTCTTGCATCACCTCAATCACATCTCTCAAATACATTTTTGTCAAACTACGTCAAACTCGAGTTATTTTTAGTTTGTTCATGCTTACGCAGTAGAAATTTATAATTATCTAGAAAAATTATGTTAGGTTTTGTGAAACTTCTCTCTCGCCTTTGCCAGCTTTGTATGCATCTTGTACAATTTATTTGACGTGTTACTAATCTCCTTCCTTAAAAACCTAATTTATGTTCTTACCAGGCCTAAACTCGTGTTTTTAAATATTTCGATGTTTCTGTTGTTATGGAGGCAGTGCTTAATAGTAGCGAAGCAAGGAATTACCTTTGCGTCCTTGCACTTTTTGAGGAACGATAAATCTGCTAATTTGTGAGCCATTTTGATCCTTGTTCTTTCGAACAGTCGGACCTCTGCTAGTGCCTCCCTTTAATGGAGGGAAACAATTAGTTTGTTCGTGCTTACACAGTAGAAATTTATAATTATATAGGAAAATTGTGTTAGGTTTTGTGAAAATTCTCTCTCACCTTTGCCAAATTTGTATGCAGCTCATACAATTTCTCTGACGTGTTGCTAATCACCATCCTTACAAACTTAATTTTTGTTCTTACCAGGGCTAGACTCTAAATATTTCATTGTTTATGTTGTTATGGAGGCGATGCTAGATAGTAGTGAAGCAAGGAATTACGTTTGCATCCCTGCACTTTTTCAGGAAAGATAAATCTGCCTTTGTGAACCAATTTTATCCTTGTTCTTTCGAACAATTGGACCTCTGCCAGTGCCTCCCTTCCACGGAGGGAAACAATTAATTTGTTCATGCTTACACAGTAGAAATTTATAATTATATAGGAAAATTGAGTTAGGTTTTTTGAAACTTCTCTCTCGCCTTTTCTAGCGTTGTATGCATCTCGTACAATTTCTTTGACGTGTTGCTAATATCCTTCCTTACAAACCTATTTTTTGTTCTTACCATGGCTAGAATCATGTTTTTAAATATTTCGTTGTTTATGTTGTTATGGAGGCAGTGTTTGATAGTATTGAAGTAAGGAATTACTTGTGTGTCCCACAACTTTTTAGGGAAAGATAAATCTGTTAGTTTGTGAGCCATTTTGATCCTTGTTCTTTCGAACAGTCAGACCTCTACCAACACCTCCCTTCCATGGAGGGAAAGAATTAGTTTGTTCATGCTTACACAGTGGAAATTTATAATTATATAGGAAAATTGTGTTAGGTTTTGTGAAACTTCTCTCTCGCCTTTGTCAGCTTTGTATGCAACTCATACAATTTCTCTGACATCTTGCTAATCGCCTTCCTTACAAACCTAATTTTCGTTCTTACCGGGCTAGACTCGTGTTTTTAAATATTTCGTTGTTTCTATTGTTATGGAGGTGGTGTTTGATAGTAGTGAAGCAAGGAATTACCTTTGCGTCCCTGCACTTTTTGAGGAAAGATAAATATGCTAGTTTGTGAGCCATTGTGATCCTTGTTCTTTTGAACAGACGTACCTCTGCCGGCGCCTCCCTTCCATGGAGGGAAACAATTAGTTTGTTCATGCTTATGCAGTAGAAATTTATAATTATCTAGGAAAAATGACCTAGGTTTTGTGAAACTTCTTTCTCACCTTTTCCAACTTTGTATGCAGCTTGTACAATTTCTCTAACATGTTGTTAATCACCTTCCTTACAAACCTAATGATCTGGATTTTATGAGCAGAACAAAATGAAACAGGGGCTTAACACAAAATAACAGAGATACAGTAAAACTGGTTTTCTATTCAATAAATAAATAAGTTGAAACTGTAAAATGCAGCGGAAACAAGCTTGTTGGAATGGTGGTGGCTTATCTTTGAGAAGAGATGTGACGGTTGTGCTCATTCGCAAAAAGATGATTACAATGAGGCTCTGAAGGCATATTTATAATAAACACGAATGCCAAAAACCCTAGACATCCAAAAACCTAATCTTAGGAGATGAAGCGCCAAAAGTCATGTGGGCCCCGTTTGGGTAAGTTAGTACATCAACTTCTCGAGGTCGTAACTTTTGCATACGATCTCCGTTTTAGGTGTATGATAGCCCGTTGGAAAGGTATCATCGAGGATATTCATTTTGGGGGATCAATCATGCCTTCAGATATCATTGAGAAGATCAATCCCTAAAAACCTTCATTTAGGCCCTCACAATGGCCCGAGAAGTTAAAACTGCTAAAAATAGTAAATTGCCAAAATTGTCATAAAATTGTTTTGAGCCAGTTGGAAGAGGTGGGTGGCCATCGATATCCACCTAGATCAATCCTCCCTCCTTAGGAAGCAATGGTATCCATTGCGTTGATTTCCCCCATCAGATGAGGAAATTTCTGTTGAATTTGGCCCCGAGTGAGCCACTTGCCTTGGTGCGGAGTTGCCTTGCCTTGATGACTCGATAAAGCTGGATCCTTTGCTGTCGAGTGCCCTTGATATGTGTGTCCACAATATAATTGCTAGATGTTTGTTGTATGCAGTCAGGGTTGAGCTCTGTTGGTGTCAGTTGCTCTGCTATGTCTGAGGTGTCCAATAATGGTGGGAAATAAGGGCGAAGGATATCCACGTTGAACACTGGGTGTAGGCCAAGGAAAGGAGGAATGTTGAGCTCAAAATCATTATCCCCCATGGCCTTGGTGATGGTGTATGACCCATAACGGAGTGGGAGAAGCTTCCGATGGGGTCCTGTAAGGCGTTCTTTCTGCAAGTGCAACCAAAGTTTGTCACCCACCTGAAACTTATGTGGCACCCGATGTTGATCATGGCACTGCTTGTACTTTTCATTGGACTTCTGTAGGATATCCTAAACCTGTTGGCAGATGTGATCGATCTGCTCAATGAACTAGGTGGCTTTTGCAGCTTCGACTGGAGTAGGAGATGAGTCAGTCGAGGTGACCGCAAGGGGAAGTACAACATCTATGAGACCCAATGGTTGGAATCCCAACCCCACCTAAAAGGGGTTGTGGCTGATAGAGCTATGCAGGGCTTGGTTGTAGCTATGTTGGACATAGGGAAAGCTCTCATCCCATGTGCGAGGGTGCTTTGAATTATACATATGAAGGATATGTACAATAATTCGATTGACGACCTCGGTTTGGCCATCTATCTGGGGGTGGAAGGTCGTGGATTTGGTGAGCTTGGTGTCCAGCAGTGACTAGAGGCTCAACCAGAATGTGCTAAGAAATTAACTATCCCGATCTGAGACAATGGTTTGTGGGATTCCAAAATGTACCTAGACTCATTTAAAGAAGAGCTTGGCAGTGGCCTCTGCTATGATGTTCTTCTTGTAGGAAACTAGAATCGCCATCTTAGAAAAGAGATCAACAACCACAAAACCATAGTCATTTCCCCGCTTGGTGGATGGGAGGCCCGACATGTAGTCTATTGAGATGGATTCCCATGGCATGTCAGGAGTAGTAAGAGGGGTGTACATGACTTGTTTCTTAGTGGTCGGTTTGGAAATAACACAAGCAGTGCAGGACCTGATATACTTGTTGACCTCCTGTCGAAGTTTTGGCCAGTATAAATGTTTCTGTAGCATCGCCACTGTATTTTCGATATCAAAGTGTCCTGCCACCTGACTGTAGTGGGATTCCTAGATTAGCTTCGCTCGCTCGCTTGATGGAACACAGATATGGCCCATACGACACAACAACTCATCCTGAAGATGGAAATTATCGACAACTGCATTTGCACCCAACATTTGGTACGTTGTGGAGAAGTCTGGGTCTGTCTCATAGAGTTGGGGCCATCCAGAGGTCTCATGGTCACAGGAGTCTAGCACCGTGGTGAGTGCCGTGACTGGTGGTCTGCTGAGGCAATCAACGACGCGATTGGTGCTTCCTATTTTATACTTGATGTTGAGGTGGAATTGTTGCAAGTATGTGGACCACTTTTGATGGCGATCATTCTGCAATTTTCCTCGTTTCTGCATGAACTGCAGTGGTTTATGATCAGTGTGGACGATTATCTCCTTCCCAAAAATGTAATGTCTCCACTGGCGGTAGGCTTGCACAATGGAATAATTTTTTTTGTCATAAGTAGGGTACTTACAGACAACATCTGATAGTGTCTCATTATGATAGGCCACGGGGTGGCTGTGCTGAGTGAGAACGACGCCCACCGCATAGTATGAAGCATCTATCTTGATCTCAAAGGGCTGCTACAGATCTGCTAGTGAAAGTATTGGGGCTGAGCACAAGCGCTGCTTCAAATCGTCGAACACTTTTTGTTGGGATTAGCCCCACACAAATTTCGCCTTACCACCACCCCTGGTTATTTGGCTAAGGGCCCATGCAATATGGGAGAATCCCAACACAAACCTGCGGTAGAAATTGGCAAGGCCCAAGAAGCTCCGAAGCTCAGTGAGTGTGGTTGGGGTTGGCTAGTCAATGATGACTTGGATCTTGGCTGGATCCACATGTACGTCATGCTGATCAATTATGTATCCCAGGTAATGGACCCTGTCCATGCCGAAGGATCATTTTTCCAAGTTTTCATATAGCTTGTGTTGTTGAAGGGTGTGCAGAACCTGTTGAATATGCTGCAAATGTTCATCCCAAGTCTTGTTGTAAATGAAAATGTCATCCAGATACACCACTACAAAAGTATTGGTGAATGGTCGCAGGATATCGTCCATCATCCTCCTGAAAGTGGCTGGATCATTTGTCAAACCAAAGGGCATGACCAACCATTCAAAAAGGCCTTCATTTGACTTGAAGGTGGTTTTCCATACATCCGTTTGTTCTATCGGGACTTGGTGGTAGCCAGACTTCAAATCAATCTTACTGAAGTATTTGGCCCCCGTGAGTTGATGAAGGAGGTCGTTGATTCGGGGAATCGGGTACTGGTTTCTGACTATGATTTTATTCAGAGCCTGGTAATCAATGTAGAGTGGCCAGGTTCCATCTTTCTTCTGTACCAGCATGATTGGGCTCCCGCAAGGTGATGAGATAGGATGGATGTGCCCCTTATGGAGAAGTTATTGGATCTGTCGCTTGATCTACTCATTCTCTAACAGAGAGAGACGATAGATTGGCCCATTGGGCAGCAATGCGTCAAGGGTCAGATTGATGGGGTGCTTGACCTGGAAGTGCAGAGGTACCCTGGTAGGTGAGGAGAAGATATATGAGTATTCTTCCATGACCTTATCTACTTTCTTCTGCTGTGTGGAGAGGTCGGCCATAGATACCCTGGATGTGGCTATGTTCTTTCTATTATTCTGAGAGCGAATCACGAAGAAGACAAACTTCCTCATCTGAGAGATGACCTTCGTGCATTCCTTAGCAGAGATCAAGGAAATAACACTAGGTGGGACTGCCTCGGGTATCTTGTACAATTTCTTATTTAAAGTAATAATAACACTACGAGGCCTAAATTCATATACAACATGACATTTCCATAAATAAAGTTGGCCCAAAATAACATCACAAACTTCGAGAGGAGCACCATCACACAATACCTCGTCTTTGAAGGGCTTGATTTCGTACGACAGTCGGCACTATTGGCTGATGCGAAGATTGCTTCCTTGGCGGAGCCATCCAATGGTGTAGGGTTGTGGGTGTGGTGTTGTCGGTAGGGCCAACCGCTTGATGACCTATGCTGAGATGAGGTTCTTCTAGCTTCCGCTATCCACGATGAAGTGTAGCGGGGTGCCTTTTACCCACATTTGTGAATGGAAGAGGCATTATCCTTCTTTTGGCTCGTCTAGTTCACCAAGATGGAGCTTAGTGGTATCAACGGTGGCATTGGGTTCTACATCAATGATCTGTCTTCCCCTTTCTGGTTCTGACTCAGAGTCTAAACCTGCATCTGATTCAGAGGCTTTCACTTTGTCCACCGGCGACTGCTTTGAGCGACAATCAACAGTGTTATGCCAAGGTCTCTTATGGAAGTTGCACCACTTCCTGGTGTCTTTCTTTGTCTTTCCGGTGTCCTTTTCTTGCGGCTTGGACTGGTTGTCCTGATACTATCCATCTTTGCTATGTCATTTCTTCTGTGGGTTGGGGCCACCCTTTCCTGGCTTTTGTTATGAGGGGTTCCTAGGCCCAAATTTCTGCATCTTTTGTTTGAGCTTCTGCTCGATTTTGATGGCATATCGGTAGGCTGCACCCAAGGATGAGATGTCCAAAAATTCCATTTTAGTTTGGATCTATACAGAGCGCCGCAATACTGGAGCACCAGATGTCGCTCTGAATCTTTGATACCTAGCTTGGTGCACAAGGTATGAAAGATATTCGTGAAATTTGGCACTGCTTGGTCTCTTTATTGCCGCAATATGGTCCATGTGGTATACAATTCATCATAACTTCCGACAGGGTATTTGTTGGGTATGTGTTATATTCTTTGCATGTGTGTGTGTGGGCGCATAAGATATGACAACTGCGTCTGACGATCCCTCTAGTAGCGCTTTTTGTTTCGTGTGCATCGGGTGATTTCCTAGGGGGGTCCCAGAGGGGGCCAGGTATGCCCCCCCTGTTTACGCGTAGCATTCGGGGCAATGCCCCCAAAAAAATTTTGGGTGGTTTTTGCTATTTTTTGTGGTTTCGTAAATTAATCCCGGATTAAGGGATTAGGGTTTTGGTATCTACGGAATACCTAAAAACATTGTATATATTGTATGGTGAATGGTGAAATTCGATATAATGAATATAAGAAAGGTTTTCCCGATTGAGGGTTTCCGGTATAAAATCTATGTGCACTCTTTGTATGAGCCATTGATTAAATTTTGTTTTGCAAAGAATCTATATGCATTGCTTTACTTCATAGGTTTAAAACTTACATGTGGTATCAGAGCTTGTTTTTGGCTTCAGAGGGATGTCTTTGTTGTTGAGGGTTTGGCTCGGTCTTGATAGATCAAGTTTATCTTGGGTCTGTGATAAACCTGGGTTTAGTGGGAGATTTTGCAGTGGAGATTCGAGTACAGAAAGAGGAATGGCGAGCTCTTCTAGAATCGAGATAGAGAAGTTCAATGGTAAAAACTTTGAGCTATGGAAGCTCAAGATGGAGGACCTTCTTGTATACAAAGAACAATGGATTGTTGTGGATCCTGGTACACAGCCTACTCGTGCACCATCTACGAGCACACAGGCTACTGATACACAACCTACTAGTACACAAACTACTAGTACACCACCTACTGATATGTCAAAGGAAGATTGGGAGAAGTTGGACAGAAGAGAAATGAGTACTATTCGAATCTGCCTGGTAGATTCGGTGTTGTTAAATGTCTCGGGAGAATCTACAACCAAGGAACTATGGGATAAGTTGGAGAATTTGTATCAATCAAAGTCCCTGGTAAACAAGTTGTTTCTTCGAAATAAGTTGTATCATATTAGGATGGAAGATGGAGATTATGTGACAGAACATCTAAATGCCTTTAATACTTTGGTAAGTCAACTTGGCAGAAGAAGATAGGTGTATTACTTTGTTGTGTTCTTTGCCAGACTCTTGGGATAATCTGGTTGTAGCAATAGGTAGTACCACTCAATCTACATTGAAGTATGAGGATGTAGTTGCATCCTTGTTATCTGAAGAGATGAGGCAAAAAAAATGGATGGTCATAGCATAGATGCTTTATTTGTAAGAGGTCGTACCCAAGATAGGAATCCTGGTAAGCCTTCGAGGTGGATATCTAAATCTACAAGTAGATCTAAGTCTCCAGGAAAATCTTTGAGGAAATGATGGAAGTGTGGTAAAACAGGGCATTATAAGAAAGATTGCAAGTCTAAGAAGGTTGAAAAACAAAAGGGATCTGATAGTACCTCTTTCACAAAGGCGAAAACCTCCACTGAAGAAGGAGGTGATGTTTACCTAGCATCTACAAGTACACATGTAGACCATGATGTATGGTTGATTGACTCAGGTGCATCATACCATATGACTCCTTATAGGGAGTGGTTCTCTGAATATGAAAAATATGATGGTGGTGATGTATTCCTAGGAGATGACTCGACAGTAAAAATCTTGGGATGTGGAAGAGTTAAGTTGCTGCTAAAAGATGGAAGGATTAGAACTCTCCCTGGGGTTCTGCACATTCCAAAACTAGCCAGGAGCTTAATATATGTAAGCAAGATGGAAGATGCAGGAGTGGATACTGTATTTGGAAAGGGAACTTGCAAGACAGTACAAGGAGCAATGGTGTTGATGAGGGGAGTTTAGTGTGGAACTCTGTACAAGTTGTTGGGAAGCACTTATACTAATGGGTGTAATAGTTTTGTTGTGCCTGAGTAGAGAAATGAAGGAGACAAGACCAATACGATCCAAAAAAAGAAGACCATGTTGTGGCATCAAAGACTGGGGCATATTGGAGAAAAGGGCCTTTGAACACTACATAGTAAAGGTATGGTTGAAGGTATGTCTAATTTCACTCTAGATTTTGATTTCTGTGAACATTTCATATATGGTAAAAAAATCAAGTAAGATTCCCATATGGTGCTACAAGAGCAAAGGGGATCTTAGAGTTGATACACAGTGATGTGTTTGGACCTGTTCCTGTTCCATCCCTAGGTAAATCTATGTATTATGTTTTATTCATAGATGATTTTTCAAGGAACACATGGATTTATTTTCTTAGAAAGAAATCTAAGGTATTTGATAAATTTAAAGAGTTTAAGGCTCTGGTAGAAAATCAGACAGAGAAGAAAATAAAGGTATTGAGAACAGATAACGGTGGAGAATTCTACGGAAATGAATTCGAAGAATTCTGTAAGAAGTGTGGTATAGCAAGGAAGAATACTACTCCATACACTCCTCAACAGAATGGAGTTGCAGAAAGGATGAACAGAACACTGATGGAAAAAGTAAGGAGCATGCTCAATGGTTCTGGGTTAGGACAAGAATTCTGGGCAGAGGCAGTGGGTACATCATGTTACCTGGTCAATCAATCACCTTCATCAACGTTTGATGATAAAACTCCACATGAGGTATGTTCTGGAAAGAAACCTTCTCTTCAACATCTTAGATTGTTTGGTTGTGATGCTTATGTACATGTTCCAAAGGAAAATAGAAGTAAGATGGATAAAAAGGTTGAAAAGTGTATCTTTATTGGTTATAAAGATGGTGTGAAAGGTTATAAACTTTGGAACCCAGAAACCAAGAAAACTGTT
>ML837151.1:0-10640 GCA_009831015.1 Picea engelmannii | reverse complement strand
CATTGTATATATTGTATGGTGAATGGTGAAATTCGATATAATGAATATAAGAAAGGTTTTCCCGATTGAGGGTTTCTAGTATAAAATCTCTGTGTACTCTGTGTATGAGCCATTGATTAAATTCTGTTTTGCTTAAGAATCTATATGCATTGCTTTACTTCACAGGTTTAAAGCTTACAACAGTATTGTTCCTTAATAGCATCCTTGAAGGAATCCCAAGTGGTCGTGACTGTAAATAGTGAGGTTTTCTCTGTTTCCTTTTGCTCATAGAAAATTTCCCACCAATCTTTGACCTGGGGAACGACTTTGAGGAGTGCAAAAGTAATCTTTTCTCTATTCGAAAAGTTATTTCTCTATTCGAAAAGTAATCTGCGTCTATCTGACCTTCAAATATAGGAATATCGAAGTTTATTTGTACCTTGAAGGATGTGGCGCCTCCGCTCGAAGAAGATGTGTCGCCTGTTGGTAGTCGTCGAAGGATTTGCACGAAACTATCCATCATCTCGTTCCTTTGTTGCGTGAGGGATTCCTCAATCAACAGTTTGAAAGGATATCCTGTCCCATCATCTTTATTTTCTCCTACCATGAGAGGTCGCTTGGGTGTGTGAGAGCTTTTGTCCTTAATAGAAACAAGCTTGAGACCCAACTCTTTGTACTCCGACCTCGTTGGGGACATGCATTAAGACGACAAGGAGCAGACCGCTCTGTTACCACTGATCCAGATTTTATGAACATAACGAAATGAATACAGATTATTAACAGGTGCTTAATACAAAATAACAGAGATACAATAAAATTGGTTTTCTATTCAATAAGGAAATAAGCTGAAACTGTAAAATGCAGCAGAAACAAGCTTGCTGAAATGGTGGTGGCTTATCTCTGAGAAGAGATGTGACGGCTGTGCTCATTCGCAAGAAGATGATTACAATGAGTCTCTGAAGGCCTTTTTACAATAAACAGGAATGTCAAAAACCCTAGACATCCAAAAACCTAATCCTAGAAGATGATGAGCCAAAAGTCATGTGGGCCCCGTTTGGGTAAGTTAGTACATCAACTTCCCAAGGTCGCAACTTTTGCATACGATCTCCGTTTTAGGCGTATGATAGCCCGCTAGAAAGGTATCATCGAGGATATTCATTTTGGGGGCTCAAACATGCCTTTGGCTATCATTGAGAAGCTCGATCCCGAAAAAATTTCATTTAGGCCCTCAAAATGGCCCCGGAAGTTAAAACTGCTAAAAATAGTAAATTGCCAAAATTGTTAGAAAACTGTTTTGAGCCTGTTGGAAGAGGTGGGTGGCCACTGATATCCACCTAGATCACCTAATTTTCATTCTTACCGAGGATAGACTCACATTTTTAAATATTGTTTTGTTTATGTTGTTATGGAGGTGGTGTTTGATAGTAGCGAAGCAAGAAATTACCTTTGCGTTCCTGCACTTTTTGAGGAAAGATAAATATGCCATTTTTGAGCCATTTTGATCCATGCTCTTTTGAATAGTTAGACCTCTGCCAATACCTCCCTTCCATGGAGGGAAACAATTAGTTTGTTCATGCTTACGCAGTAGAAATTTATAATTATATAGGAAAATTGTGTTGGGTTTTATGAAACTTCTCTCTAGCCTTTTCCAGCTTTGTATGCAAATCGTACAATTTCTATGGCGTGTTGCTAATCACCTTCCTTACAAACCTATTTTTTGTTCTTATTAAGGATAGACTCGTGTTTTTAAATATTTAGTTGTTTTTGTTGTTATGGAGGCGGTGTTTGATAGTATCGAAGTAAGGAATTACCTTTGCGTCCCTACACTTTTTGAGGAAAGATAAATCTGCTAGTTTGTGAGACATTTTGTTCCTTGTTCTTTCAAACTGTCAAACCTTTTCCAACGCCTCCCTTCCATGGAGGGAAAAAAAATAGTTTTTCCATGCTTACGCAGTAGAAATTTATAATTATATAGGAAAAATGCATTAGGTTTTGTGAAACTTCTCTCTTGCCTTTGCCAGCTTTTTATACAACTCGTACAATTTATTTGATGTGTTGCTAATTGCCTTCCTTAGAAACCTAATTTCCATTCTTACAAGGGCTAGACTCACGTTTTTAAATATTCCATTGTTTCTGTTATTATAGAGGCGAAGTTTGATAGTAGTGAAGCAAGGAATTACCTTTGCGTCCCTGCACTTTTTGAGGAAAGATAAATCTTCCAGTTTGTGAGCTATTTTGATCCTTGTTCTTTCGAACAGTGGGACCTCTGCCAACACCACCCTTCCATGGAGGGAAACAAATAGTTTGTTCATGTTTACGCAATATAAATTTAAAATTAGATAGGAAAATTGTGTTAGGTTTTCTGAAACGTCTCTCTCTCCTTTTCCAACTTTGTATGCAACTCATACAATTTCTATGACATGTTGCTAATCGCCTTCCTTACAAACCCAATTTCCATTCTTACCAGGGCTAGACTTGCGTTTTTAGATATTTCGTTGTTTCTTTTTTTATGGAGGCAGTGTTTGATAGTAGTGAAGCAAGGAATTACCTTTGTGTCCCTGCACTTTTTGAGGAAATATAAATCTGTTAGTTTGTGAGCCATTTTGAATCTTGTTCTTTCGAACAATCGGACCTCTACCAACACCTCCCTTCCATGGAGGGAAACAATGGTTTGTCCATGCTTACACAGTAGAAATTTATAATTATATAGGAAAATTTTGTTAGGTTTTGTGAAACTTCTCTCTCACCTTTTCCAACTTTGTATGCAACTCATACAATTTCTCTGACATGTCGCTAATTTTCATTCTTACCAGGGAAATGATTAGGTCCCTGATATGTGGATCCCACATATGTGCTAGTATTTGTCCCACCCTGGGTTAAGATATTAATGTATTTGTATGCACAACCTATTGGGTTACCATTGAGGATCCTCAACTCAAAATTCACCATGTTAGCACCACACTACCTCCTTCATGATCCTCCCATTTCTTAATCAATTCTAGACAATCTGTTGTATTGTGCCCTGTATTTCTATAATGCCCATAACAAGTTTGATGAGGCTATAGTCAATTTATTTCAATACATCCCACTTCATTACAATTATAACATCACGATGAAGGATGATTCATATAATTTTGTGGGGCCATGTTCTCCTAATTTTGGTTATGGCCCCTATTCTCAGTGTTGACATAATTGATTACAAATAGATTCTTATCAAACCATTATGTTGGTTAATATAATGTGTGATAGTCCTTCATATGGTGAGTGTTTATTTCTGTAGTAGTGGGTAGTGGTGGGGATGATGACCAACATTTCAACCTATATCATAGAACGCAATATTCATATTCCCTAAAAATGAGTTATCCACAATAGTGATATATCTTTGAACCATGGGAAAATCATTTCACAGACGATCTTCCATATTACAAATTATATAACATGCCACCTCCATGTCACTCTTCTTCCCATTTTCCAATTCATATGTTTGTTCAAATAACGTGTCCACTAATATTGAAACTAGGCCAAACCTAGAGCTAGCCCTAGAATGGATTCTTTGGTCAATCCCTTAATGGACTCCAACGACATTCCAAACTCTAAAGCTTCCCACGGTTTTTTAATCATCATTGTAACAACGATGTCCACAAGTGAGGTAACAAGCCACTTATGAACCACTCCTTATCATATATCTCTTGGATAATGTAACTTAAGTGGCTCATCAAATATTCAAACCATTGGTTATATTCCCATATGGTTTCTACGACATTTTGTTTGATTTTCTTTAATTCAACGATAGTCTACTACTTAGACTTTAGATTTTGAAATTCTTTCACAAAATATTCCCATAGCTAAACCAAAGTCAAGACTTGGTTAGTGGGAGATATTTTCTTGAATTTCATGTAGCACTACAATGCTCTTCCTTGCAGAGTAGTTTGGAACTCTACTAGGTGGATCACATCGATGGTCCTCCACACATTCCAGATTGCATTGCAAAGGAACCAATGTTGATTTGTGTCTTCTTTACCTCTACCATGGAACAATGAGAGTTGGGGAGAATATTCATTTATCTATGTCATCATCCTTGTCTAGTGATTCTAAAGTAACACAAATCCCAAGGGTCCCAATTGTTGCACCATGAGAGATAATCCTACAACTACACTTACAAAACTAGACAAGACCATGGACAAATTATAGTTACTTATGGTAGTCACACTCATGTTATTCAAAGACATAGTAGTAGGTGTACTTTGCTTCTAATCACACACACATTGGAGCTATACATAGAAACAATTATTGGATTTTGAAAAATAACAATAGGCATAAGGGGTATGACATAGTATGGATCAACATCATTGCCATTTTTCTCTACGTCCTTACTAACATGGCTATCTCTAGGTTTATAATACCATAATGATGTGTATTCAAATGTATCTTCTTGACTCAGGTGACGGGATATTTTTTCTGAGGAAATGCACTCGCGGAAAACCCTATGATTACTTCCCCGTGTTCCATGGATGGTAAGTGGGGTAAACCGACGGCCCTGATTACTGGGCCTCACCCTGGGGGATTCAAGAGAGTCAAATCTGTGACCAAAAAAAAAGCATGAAAAATTCACGTCTAACTCTAGACCATTTGAACCAACCCTTTGGGATAGCTGACGGGATAATTTATTACCCTAGAAAGAGCAATAAAAGAGACCATGGATACGTAGGTTACATGTTCTTTTTAATTCTTGTAGCTTGAACTCTTTCTGTAGTATACATTCTCTTTTACATTTATTTGTTAATTCATGATCAAATGCAAATTGTAGACTTATGCATGATGAGAAATGATGATAACAATAGTCAAACAGAGCATGGTAACATTATGAATTACCTCAGAGAGCCAAGGACTAGTTGAACTATCACAATCATTCATGCTAATTCAAGTGTGTTTAATTTTTCGCAAGTGTGGTGTGTTTATTTTTCCACAAGTGTGGTGTGTTTATTTTTTTGCAAGTGTGGTGTGCTTGATTTTCCACAATGTCATTTCATTTCCTCGATGGCAATGAAATTTACTTCCCATAGAAGCATGATAGGAAACCAAAGAAAATAGGGAACTTGGATATTGCATGTACAATGCACGACATCTCACGAGTTTCTCTAGATCTCCAGGTTGATAAGTAAATGCACAATCTCTTTTATTTCTCTTTCTAGGGTAATAAATTATCCCATCATCAGTGTTGCCACTATGTTTGCAATGCCTTCTAGGTCAACACTCTTGGTCGACATATCTATTTTTCTGGTCTGAGTATCTGTAGGCCTTGCATCATCATGCATTTGCCATATCAACTCCTTAGAGGTTCCCTATAGTTCCAATAACTCCTAAATTCTTTGGGTCAACACTCTCTCTTGATCCTCTTCTCTTTTAGGGCTGACCAAAGCTCATGCGTGCTTCTCTCATGCTTCACATAATTCCACATTCCAAATGCATCTCAACACTATACCTTCTTATTAGAGACTCTTGATTGTTGCAAATCTTTTCTATTTCTATCCACCACCATATTTTTGAAATCTCTACATGCTTTTGATGTCGCATTTTCCATTCACTATCGAAATTTCTTTCCTCTACCATCACGGATCTTTCATGTAGCTTGTGTTGCTAAGTCCACCATCAATTCCTCCTACAATTCTACCCCTCGGCATAGGGGTTACACTTCCATCTCAATAGGTTTGGGAGCATACCCCATTCCACCATCGACATATTTATCAACATAGGTATCTCCTTAATTAATCTTCCACATGGTCCTTTCTTGAAATATTATATCACTTTGGTTAAAGATTATTGGCACTCCACCACAAATTCCCACAGTCCCTTTTTAGCTCTTGTGTTTCCCATTCCCCTCTCTATTACCCATGCACATCCTCCTTAATGTGCATGGTTTTCTTCCTGCATTTCATTCATGCACATGGATCCTCCTCTTCCTCGGTTGTCTCCAGTTAAACTCGAAGCATTCACAAGAGTTAAACTCATCATCACTTGGAGTGCATGGTTGATTCACTTCACTTACTCTCTAGTGTGCCTTGCATGAAGAGAAACTATTCTTGGGATGAACGTCCTCTTGGTTCTATATATTGAGGGTTTTCCACATTGTTTTGGTCGGATTTCTTCAACAACAACATACTCTTTCATTCTCTCTCTCTTTTCTTTTATAGCTTCTATTTTCTTTGTGCAAGGGTCATCAATATACCAGTTTATGTACTTGTTTCTATGGCGCAATCAACCTTTTGGTAAACACAAGAATAAAGCTTTGTTATGCGTGTATCAATCTCTCGAGGATTGTTGGATTTTGTGCATTGTTTAGAAGTTATTAGCCTATTATTTTGGTATATTGCAGCCACTTAATAATGCTTTCTTTTCCTTTTCTTTCATATCTTTTAAGTTAAAGTTGAAGGAATTCCACCACAAACACTTTAAAATCAAAACTTTGTAATTTTTGGTTGTCTAATCGCAGCCAAAATTACATTTTCTTATTGTTGTTTTTATGGTTTATTTTTCAGATTTACAAGTTGAAATCAACACGAGGAAGGACTAGGAACACCCCCCTGAGGTTGGAAAGCACTAGCCCAAACAGAGAGGAGTATTTTTCAATGACATATTTGGACACTTTCTCCTACAATTGCATAGATTTCTAGTTTGTTGATTCCTAATTCTTTCTATTCTATCAAGTGTGGAAATTTGTGCTAACAAATTGGCACCATTGTTGGGGACACATCAATCCTCGTATTGCAATGAAATTGGTGAGCTCTCCCTTTATTTTATTTGGACTCACCTGTTGATTCCACAGGAAATAAGGTTGGCTCCACTGGGAAACTCAAGAAAATCCACCCAGATTTGATCCAACACAAAGTGTTGTTCCGAGCCTTAGCAAACTTGAACATTTATTTCAGAACACATGGGTGGATCACCACTTAACAACATCCATTGGTGACTCCATTGAAAAAATATCATGATTAATCATGGAGGTTGAATACATACATGGGTGTAGGATCTTCTTCTGGATTTTATTCAGATTAAAAGGAGGGAAGATGAAACTATTCATGAGTTCCATATTAGATTTATCAATACACATGATAAATTCCCCACCAAATACCGACCAAGAAACATTGTGTTGGATAATGCCTTTTTCATTGATCTAGAGTTTTGTAATATTTTTTTGAGACAGGGACCAACAAATTTAGGGTAAGCTTTCTTGGTTTCTCAAAGATTTGAAGAATTCCGTATGGCTTCCCAAAGATTGCAGGAACTTCTTGTTGTTATAGAAGAACATAATGATGGAAATCGTGCATCTTTTTTCCTTACGGTTGCTCAAAGATTGCAGGAGCGTTTGGATGCTATAGAAGAGAACCTTGCATGTTATCAAGTTTCCAGAGATAAACAAGGTGACGATGACTCATGATTGGGTGATTAGGAACCATTAGTTGCAGAACTTGAGTCATATGTAGAGTTCCATGGGAATAAAGCTAAAGAGATGAATTTACAAGTGGGTTTGGCGATTCCTTCCAGTGATAATGATAAAACTCAAGAGAAAGAGAAACAAATCATCCATGCAGAATTGAATAAGAAAGAGACTTCATCTGTGCACATCCCAATGGTGGTTCAAGAACAATTTGATCAACTACCATTGCAGCAGGGGAATCAACCTTTGGTTCAACTAGAAGATGATATTCTTTACAATTTTCCTATAATCCCACAGTGAGATTTTGTTCTTCAAGAAGATCCTTTGATTGATCATTGCTTGGATATCAGGGTTAATCATGATCCAGTTGAGATGAAAATGATGGAGGTATTTCAGCAGTCATATTCTAAGAGTTTTGGCTTTCATGCTCTCATGCCCATAATTATTGAGGTACCATATTCCAAATTCCAACCAACATCCTTCATCAATTTATTTAGTAGCAATTACACCAAGGCATTTTTCTAACTTATGAGATTTCATGATTGGTTGCATTGGAAGGTTGATTGTGTTAATGTTTCTCATATAACTGATTACTTAGTTGCATGGTTACATTGGTCATTCAAGTATGTTGATTAATCACGCCATCTTTGACTAACTTCTAGAATACAAAGGAGGTGAATTTTTTGGGTTTGTGCAGGTAGTAGTCGTCCTCTAAATTTTCTATTAAGTGGCTGATTTTTTATTTTTTATTTCCCCATTATTCTTTTCAAATTTAAATACTTCTAATTTTTATGCTTTAGGAAAACAAGTTAACTGATTTGTTTTGCAGATTTTTTTTTCTAGTTATTTGTTTTCAATTCTAGGGTAAGAGTCATTGATTTTTTCCTTGTTACATCAACATGCGGTCATATTTTGTGGTGTAGTTAGCGCTTCACATGAGGCTGGTCTCAGTGTCCTAATATTCATTGTCCACTTTTTGAAACCTTGGTTCAAATCTTTGAGTGTCTTATCATATGTTTGTCGAGTCTTCTTGTCATCTTATATCTAGAGTGAGCCTAGATGAGGGTCATTTTGTTGAATATCCGAAGCATTTGAGTCCTTTAGGAAGGGTAGAGTTGAAGAGACATAGGAGAGTCTTGAGTCATATTATGTTTTGTATATTCATTTCTTTCCATTGAGTCATCTGCTATGATTCAATCGTCCCTCTCATCCAATGGTAGGGACATGGTACCATACATCCTATATCTTCTTGAGTTGTCACTTTGCATTGAGGGAAAGTATTTTCATCATTGATTTTCCTTTCATCAGGTCATCCCGCATCGACTCTGACACATAATCTGGGGTTGATCCAGAAATGGATCACCTTGATGGTTGTTAGCCTCATTGGCGGTCATTTTGCATTTGACAAAGTTGATCATCATTGGGCCTTGATTGAATGATCCTTGTTAGTGTTCGATGTCAGTACATCTCTCACAGTGACAGGTTGTGCTCATACCTTAGGGCCCATTATCCTTATTGGTGGGTTCCTTCGCACTCAAAAGGTGTTTACATTATTGACATCTAACTAGGTGACTCTCTCCCATGTTTCGACTTCAACACATTTTCCACGAGGAGGAGTTTACATGATAGGGGGTAACAGGTAGTAGATTTGGATTGAGACCCCCTTTTTTCAGCTAGTTAGTGGGAGGACCATATGTATTTAGACTCCATTTCCCACTGGATATGCATTTTGGATCACCAATCAGCTTGCAGGACATTTCTCTCCTTCAAACAGGCACAAGGGTCTTTTGGTATGTTTCTCCATGTTTCTCATAGAGTATTGTTCATATTTCCAGATACAGAGATTCTCAGGTTCTCAAAATTCCACAAGGGGATCTCGTCCCCTTCAGTCACCATTGTTAACCCTTGGATTTTATCACTTACAAATCCTGAGGATTAAAAGCCAACATGTCTTGTTTGGATGGCATTAAGAGGATTTCCTACTTTTTAGGAGACAAAGTTCAAAGGTATGCATGACAGTTTTGATCATATATTCGGAGTCCTTTTAAGCTTATGATTCTAGTGAGCCTTTTCCGGACGACATGCAAATACTTTCTATTTATAGCAGTTGGAGTTACATGGTTCAGATGATGATTAAGAGCACATATTTGGGTTCCTTACAAAAAATCGAATGCACACCTAATTCCCTTCCCCCTCATGTGCATCACCCCTATCTACCTCCTATTTTACTCCTCCCCGTGCGCATCTCATCATTCACTTCCCACACTCCTTTTTTAGTTCATGTATTTTGCATTCCCCCTTCTATTACCCATGCAGATCCTTCTTAATGCACATGATTTTCTTTCTACATTTCATTCATGCACATGGATCCTCCTCTTCCTCAATTGTCTCCAATTAAACCCAGAGCATTCACAGGAGTTACACTCATCATCACTTGGAGAGCATGGTTACTTCACTTCACTTACTCTCTAGTACGCCTTACATGAGGATAAACTATTATTGGGATGTGTGTCCTCTTGGTTCTATATATTGAGGGTTTTCCCCATTGTTCTAGTCAAATTTCTTCAGCAATTGAAAACTCTTTCATTCTCTCTATCTATTCTCTTTTCTAGCTTATATTTTCTTTGTGCAAGGGTCATCACTATACCATTTTATATACTTGTCTCTATGGCACAATCAACCTTTTGGTAAATGAAGGAATAAATCTTTGTTATGCTTGTATCAAGCTCTCGAGGATTGTTGGTATCGTGTTAGATTTTGTGCATTGTTTGGAAGTTATTAGCCTATTATTTTGATATATTGCAACCACTTAATAGCCTTCTTTTCATTTTCTTTCATATCTTTTAAGCTAATGTTGAAGGGATTCCACCACAAACACTTTAAAATAAAAACTTTGTAACTTTTGGTTGTCTAATTGTAGCCAAAAACACCTTTTTCTTCTTGTTGTTTTTCCGGTGTTTAGTGCAGATTTACAAGTTGAAATCAGCGTGAAGAAAGACTAGGGACACCCCCTTGAGGTTGGCAAGCACCACCCCAAACAAAGAGGAGTATTTGTCAGTGACACGTTTGGACACTTCCTCCTACAATTGCAAGGATTTCTAACTTGCTTATTCATAATTCTTTCTATTCTATCAAGTGCAGATATTTGTGCGAATATGACCAATGCTCAAATGTGAAAGTAATATTGGGCAAGGCTTGTGTAATGTACCAAATGCTTAAAATATCC
>ML837150.1:43253-64211 GCA_009831015.1 Picea engelmannii | reverse complement strand
CATAATCTTAGTCGTCTTCCTAAATCAAAATCTTAATCTGATGGTTAAGAATTGAAGATACAAAATCTTAATCTGATGGTTAAGACTTGAGTCCTCTTCCTCCGGTCGTCTCTCTGATCTGCGCCCTTGAGACGAGGAATGCTCTCTGAAAGTTTCCGGACACCCCGGGAAAACAATGCCGAGTATGCCCTGACCTGCACATATACTAGCAATAATAATAAGAATTTTAGGGAATCATGTGACATACACAAACATGTATTAGCCTACCTCGCTCAACGTAAAGCAACAAAGGGGCGTTGGGATATTGGGGCAACGAGATGGCGTTGCTTTCGATCGTTTTTCTGAAGAAGGCAACGCCTGCGCATTCTAATTCCTCGTTGTCTTCTCCGGTGGACAACTCGAAGGTGCCACCTTCCGATCTTATCGACTCGGATTCAGACGGTTCGCGGGCGCTTAGACGCCGCAGCCTCGCACATGATGATGATCTCTCGTCGTGTCCGCGCTCCTCTTCCCCTCCAAAACGACCGCCTGTTCTTCGCTGAGCAGTTACAGAGGATAGCGAAATAAGAAGAAATGAAAAGTAGAGCATCAGAAGCGCTGATCCCACTCTCATCCTCTTCTCCATTTGGAAACCAACGGTTTTGCTTGATGGTCTGCTGCTTGCTATTACTCACTCCACTCCACTAGCTGTGTTTTGTATTTATCAATTTGGAACGCTCTTATAGCATGAGGAGGGCGATGTTATCGAGGCTATGGCTCCAACGGAGAGACACTTGGGTTCAACTATGTTGAAGAATTTTTATCACGTGTGACGCGGCTATCCGCAGGCGTGTCGTCGCAACTCTTTGGGCGAATTAGAGTGAAAGACACTTAGACTCAGCTATGAAGAAGAATTTTTCTCACGTGTGACGCGGCTATCCTCAGGCGTGTCGTCGCAACTCTTTGAAAGAATTAGAGTGAAAGACACTTGGCTCGACGCGGCTATCCTCAGGCGTGTCGTCGCAACTCTTTGAGAGAATTAGAGTGAAAGACACTTGGCTCAACTATGCAGTAGAATTTTTCTCACGTGTGACGCGGCTATCCTGTGTCGTCGCAACTCTTTGGGCGAATTAGAGTGAAAGGGAAAGAAGAAAATAAAACAAATTACTTTCTTGACAACTTAACATTGGTAGGAAACTACAACAGTAACCTAGTGTTGATTAAACACGGCAAAGACAAAATGAAAACCCACTACTCTTTTGATGAATTAGAATCAGAAGTAAAAAAAAAAAAAATTATTTCTTAAGAATAACCTTTGAGCCATCAAAGAGGCATCACATTTTTCTTATATTGTGCCCACACTTAGAGAGACTAACTCTTCATTTACATTTTTCTTATATTGTGCCCACACTTAGAGAGACTAACTCTTCATTTATTTTGATCTACAATCATTAATCCAATTGAACTTTTTAGTTTCTACTAAATTTTGTGTACCATGATCTTTGTAAAGAGCTTGAGTATATAAAAGACAAGTTTTGGATACAATTATCAAATTTGCATCCACAAAGTGATGAACAATATAAAAAATCGAGGATAAAAGTTATATTCCCAATGTTAACATTGTATAAATTTCCAAACCCATCTTCAAGCTTGAAAAATATTTTAATTGCAACCTTTTATGACTTAAAGTCATCTTTCTTTAAGCTAGGAATCAACTTTGTATTCAACAAACTAACAAATAGGTTTTCACTATAACATATTGAACCACCACTGTAATAGTTTTGATGTGGTGGGGTGCTCCAAATTCCTCGTACTAACTTAAAATTATGCTTTGATACCATTTATGCTTACTTTGAGGAGTTGTTTACATAGAATAATGGGGCAGGTCCAAGCATAATGGCGATAATGCTTGAGAACATCCCCACCTTAAGTTCAAGGAAGAAAATGAGGAGTTGGTCAAGGAAATCAATGAGGAGGAGATCCATAATGCAATATGGGGATTAGCTCCGAATAAAGCCCTGAGCTCGGATGGATTTACAATTCATTTCTATAGAGCATGTTGGAATATAATCAAAGTTGATTTCAAAAGGATGTTGCAACATATTTAAAAATCCTGTAGGGTAGGTAGTGGTACCAATTCAACATTTCTTGCTCTCATCCCTAAAGATGTAAACCCTTTTGCTTTTTCTTGATTCTGACCCATCTCTCTATGCAATGCCTCTTATAAAATTCCAACCAAGGTTATAGTGAATCAATTGAAAAAGGTTTTATATAAAGTCATTTCAAATAATCAAAGAGGATTGATCCAGAAGAGGCAGATTGTGGACAACATCATAATGGTCTAGGTTCAGACTCTAGGAAGCCTTGCACACTCGCTGAGTGAACAAGGACAAAGGTATGATAATTAAGATTGACATGGAAAATGAATTTGATAGGGTGTAGTTTTCCTTTCTTTTAGATGTTATCCATAAGTTTGTTTTTTGTTCTCCTTTCATTGGTTGGATTTCAGATTTTATCTGCAATCCTTGGATTACACCTTTAGTGAATGGGAGACTATCATCCTTCTTTAAGGGGAGTAGGGGGATGCATCAAGGCTGCCCTTTATCTACTCTTTTATATATTATTATGGTTGAATCCACAAGTAGGAACTTGGAGGCAGAAAAGCGAAATGGAAATCTTCCAATAATTAAAATAGTAAGGGGGTTGAAAAGCACAAACTATTCCCAATTCATTGATGATTCTCTTCTCTTGGGGGGAGCATCCATGAGAATGGCTTATTGTTTTAAACTAATTTTGGATATGTTTACATGGACATCAGGAGGAAAAATTAATAACAACAAGACCCAAATTTATGGATGAAACATCAATCAACATTCATTGCAAGCAATATCTAGAATATCCATGTTTCCGTGCCAAGGAACATGGACCTCATTTAAATATTTAGGAATTCCATTCATCCCGTCAAATCATATAGCCCAAGCTTGGAAGAATGTTTTGGGGAAAATCAAATCAAGATTTTAGCAATGGGGATCACAATGGTTCAACCTAGTTGGAAGGGTAGTGCTTATAAAATCTATGTTATCAACTTTGTCAATCTTCTAGTGATCTACCATGCTTGCTCCAAGTAGAGTAATGCCCCAAGTGGCTCAACAAATCAGAAAAAAAATCTTTAGCAAGGAGGCAAGACCAATACCAAAAATTACCATCTAGTCAACTAGAAAATTGCTAGGGCCATCAAGGAATATGGAGGATTAGGGATTAAAGAACCAACAATCATGAATCTTTCCCTAGGGGCCAAAGTCATTTGGAGGTTGATTTCAGGTAGATTGGACTAGTGGAAGAAAGTTATTCAAAATAAATATCTCAATGGAGACTGACTTTGACATCTAGACCGATCAATAGATAGTAAGAAGGGATCCCCGATATGGAAGCTTATTAAGGTTGTTGCCCCCATAACTAAAAAAAAAGTCACATGGATCCCAGGCAACGGAAAATCATGTAACATCACCCCACTTAATTGAGGAACATTACTACGCAAAATACACATATATTCGAAATTTTGCTAACTAATTTCTTGTAGCTTACTAGCTACGAATTATACACAAAAATAACCATTTTTAGATACCCATAACTATATGCAAATACAACATGTTGAAATGAACATGAATGCAACTAATAAATCATCTACAACAACATATAAATCATTCTCATTCACAGAGTAAAATGCACAACAACTAACTCATAATTTTAACTCAAAAAACAAGTAACCACTTATCTTTTTAAAACAATTGTGCAACCAACTGCTTGGGAAGGACATTCCACCCTATTGGAGTTACTTCACACACACCTAGGATTTTTTTTTCCTAAGGTTTTTCCTTGTTTATTAGTCATTATTCAATCTCCTATATTTTAGAAATAATATTCCTCTAAGGAGAATATTCTCTTAAGTTTTCACTTCAGTTTGATCAGTTGAGTGGATTCTAGATGCTACATTGGGATTATCACCATGTAGCATTGGGATCATCACCAACTAATGCACATTGTCCTTGGGATCATCACTAGACTAGTGCATTACCCATGATTCTCTAATCTCCTCCTCACTTCACTTGGTTTCAATGAGTTAACTGAAGACTGATAGACTAGTTAACTCAGCTAGGTGGCAGTTCACTCTCGTAACTGCCCAAGAGACTAGACTAGGTGGAACTTTACTCCTGTAACTGCTGGTGCGTGTCCATATCACTCTAGACCACCACTATGGCGCATTGGATTCTCCTCCAGTGCACATTGGTTGAGTTATACAGAGTATTTCATGTGTAAATTATCAATTATTTATTTGGTTAATGAGAATTCTTCCATTCTTTCTCTCTTGCTTCTTCTTTCTTAATTTCTCTCTGCAAATGTGTGTGTTATTTTCTAGCTAGATCTATTCTATGCGGGTTCAACACATTTACATTGTATCAAAGCCAACATACTTCTAAGCAAAAGACACACCGGATTATTTTTACAGGTACCAAATATTGACGACAACGAAAAAATGGAATTCCCAAAAGAATTCATTCTTACACCTTATAATTACGTTGCATGGAAGGAGAGGATGATCATGCATCTTTGAAGCAGAGGATTGTATGGATGAAGCATTCAGAACAAATTGCAATCTCATTTCTCCTGATATCCTTTTTCAAATATCTTCCTGTAAAACCCCCAATGAAGTCTGGACCACCATGGAAGGACTCTTTTGAAAATAGGATGATATGAGGGATACATTCTCGAGGTGGAATTGCTCACATTGGTTCCAAAAAGCTTCGAAGATCTCCAATATTTCTTTATAAAATTTAAACTTTTTTGTCGCAACTCAAGGCTTGCAGGGTTGATAAATATAAGGAGGAGAAACAAATGGTTCTCACCATTCTCTCCAAACTTGGTTCTGAATTCTCAGTTTTTGTATCCACATTCCATTCGGTCAAATTTGACTATGGAGCCACCTGGAAGATGCCTTATCTTGAGGAATTTATCGAATCCTTGACACAAAAGTAGACCAAGCTCATCAACATGGGAAAAATAAAAGGCCCAAAGGCGCATGCACTTACTATGCAAGATGGAAGTGGTCATAAATATCATAAATCTAAAGATAAAGACAAAAGGAAAGAACATGCAAATCCGAAGAAGGAAGGGTACTCAAAACCCTTCATCGGTGCCTCTGGATCCAAAGGTGGAAAGGGAAGAAAAGGGGAGAAATGCACATACTGCCATCCTTAAACCGCATGCATGCATAAACAAATAGATCTAATGACCCAAATACTTTAGCAAAATAACCTTGGAGATTGCATTCCCGAGGGTGCCAAGAATAAGAATCCAGAAGATCAGAATCCCCTAGCCATGATTTGATTTCCATCAACTCCTCTCTCGATGCTTGGATCGTAGATTCAGGAGCATCACATCACATGGATGCCACAAAATAAGTCTATTCTTCATTGGATGCATGCAAAGGTCCTCCTATTCTGATGGGGGATAACTCTCCAATCAAGGTCACCGACAAAGTAAGGATTGAACTCGCCAATGAAAGCTTCGAGAATGTGTTGCACATTCCCAAACTTTATGTCAATCTTCTCTCCATGTTTCAGATGACAAATTCTGGCACCGAAAAGAAATTCATATTCACACTTGATGCAATGGACATCTATGACATGCAAACCAATTCCAGGGTTGCTACCAGTGAGGTAAATCATCAATCTAGGCTTTACACTTTTTCTGAATTTATTGAACCAAATTCTGCTTTACTTCTTATCCATGGTGATGAAAGAAGTAGGATATGGAACGAAATGTTTGGGCATTTAAATTTCAGATATATGAAACAACTTAGAAAGAAGGGATTGGTTGATGGTCTACTAGACATCCATTTCTCCAAAGGAATTTGTGAGGGATGTGTTCTTGGAAAACACCCTCAAGAGAAATTCGACACAGGAAAGACTTAGAGAGCTTCCTCTCCTTTAGATATGATCCATAGTGACCTCATGGGCCCTTTTCCGCATCCATCAATTAACAAATAAAGGTATGTGCTCATTTTTGTTGATGATTTCTCACGCTTCACATGGATTTTCTTTCTCAGGAAAAAATCAGAGGTCTTTCAACACCTCAAAGATTTCAAAGCCCTAGTTGAGACACAGTGAGGAAAGAAAATCAAAATCCTTCGAACTAGTAATGGGGGAGATATGTCAACCATAAGATCCATAATATTTGTCATGAGGTAGGGATTCAATTGCAACACACAGTTCCCTATACTCCGCAACGAAACAGAGTTGTTGAGCGGAAAAACAGATCTCTAAAAGATATGGCATCTTGCATGCTACATGCAAAGTCACTTCCACAAATATTATGGGCCGAAGCACTTGATTGTGCAACCTACATCCAAAAAATATCTTCCCATATATTTTTCAAGGATAAGACCCCCTATGAGGCTTGGAGCGACCCCAAACCGAAAGTGACCCACTTTTGTATTTTCAGTTCACGTGCATGGGCCCAGATTCCCTTTGAAAAGAGGAATGCAATTGATCCATAGAGCACAGAGTGTATCTTTGTTGGATACCCTGACGATGTGAAGGGATACATACTTATTGACCTTTCCTCAGACCATATCATCATTGAGCAAAGTTTCCACTTCGAGGAAAGTGTCTCGCATGTGCCTCAATAGTTGCATGCAAACACCTTTATTCTTCCACCTGTCAGAGATGATGAGCATGCACATGCCAAATCTTCTTCAGATGAGTGTTGTGATTCAGAGGATTCATATGATCGAGATACAAATCTAGTACAGACATATGCAGATGCAGAGCGAGAGCAGAGGCCCAAGTGGACCCAGACTACTCTTCAGGAGGTAAGGGATCTTGTTGGTGATCCAGCTGATACTAGGAGGACTCGATCTAATTTCAAGGAGCCTACTCTTGCACTCACTGCCACTGAACCATTGCCACCCAAGAATATTTTCTTGGTTCACTCTTCAAATCCAAAGTCTTATGGCAAGGCTGTTGTAAATCCCTTTTGGGAATCCACCATGCAGGAGGAGTACAACTCCCTGCTCGAGAACCAGACTTGGGATCTGGTTCCCCTTCCTTCTGGAAGGAAACTTGTCATGTGCATATGGGTGAATAGGACCAAGAGTGCAGCGGATGGATAGATTAGCAGATACAAAGCCAGGCTAGTTACTAAAGGCTTTTAGCAGGTGCATGGAATTGACTATGATGAGACATTTGCTCCAGTAGCGAAGATGGATTCCATATGTTAATTGGCACTTTTCATTGTGACAACCAAGGGATGGGAATTCCATTAGATGGACGTGAATAATGCATTTCTTCATGTTGATCTCTATAAGGAGATATATATGGAGCAACCCCAGGGATTTATGTAGGATTCATCTTTGGTCTGTCGACTGAAGAAGTCCCTTTATGGTCTCAAGAAGGCTCTGAGGGCATGGTATTCCAAGATGGACTCCTACCTGTTTTCATAGAACTTTGTACATTGTAAATCAGACCCAAATGTTTACATGCTCAGGATGGATGATTAAATTTTACTCTTAGTTTTGTATGTTGATGATTTGTTGATCAACGATTGTTCGAATTCAACGATTGTTGCAGTCAAGAGGATTCTACATGACAGGTTCTTGATGAAGGACATGGGTCCACTACACTTCTTCCTTGGACTCGAGATTATACAAGATGCATTAGGTATCAAACTGTCTCAGGCCAAGTATGCACGAGATCTCCTTGAGAGATTTCACATGACAGACTGCAAGTCTGCTCCGACTCCTTTCCTATCAAGAGTCAAACTTGAGGATGACGGGGACACTCCACTGGTTGAAAAAACATTGTACACACAACTAGTAAGGATCTTGTTGTATCTCACACACTCCAGACCATACCTCTCCTATGCAATTGACACATTTTCCAGGTTCATGCAAGAGTCGCATGAGCTACATTGGAAGGCTGCAAAGTGTATCCTTCGATACATATAGGGCACCATCACCTTTTGGATTCATTATGCAGTAGACTCTACATTGGATCTCATCGGGTTCACTGATTCTGACTGGGATGGCGATAGCACTGATCATAATTCCACATCTGGTTACTCACTATGTCTTGGTTCCGGGACTATTTGTTGGTCGAGAAAGAAGCATGTTGCTATTGCTCTATCTTCAGCCGAGGCAGAGTACATAGGGGTAGTTAACATAACCATTCAGGATATGTGGATACAACATTTTCTCACTGAGTTCGACATTTAGTTTCATCAGCCGATCGTCATTTGGTGTGACAACCAGAGCACTCTGAAGTTCTACAGAGATCCAGTTCAGAGGCAACAGACGAAGCACATCAAGATCCACATGCACTACATCCGAGACTTAGTACATGAGGGGATCATAGACCTACAGTTCTGTCCTTCAGCAGAACATATTGCAAACATCTTCACCAATACCTTCACTGAGCAGACGTTCCATTCTCTGTGCAGTTGTCTTGGAGTGAAGGACACAGTTTCCTAGCAACTGTCAGTTCTTTTTTTTTACATACATTGTACTTTGAGGGGGGGGAGGGGGAGGGGGGTTCCATGAGGTTTTCCCTCTTTCCTTGCTTTATTTCTATGTATTTTTTGTATTTGGGTACCTAACATGGCCTTATTGTCGGGACCCATTCTTTATTTTCACCATAATGATGATCAGGGGGGGTGTTGGAGTTGCTTCACACACACCTAGGATTTCTTTTTCCTAAGGTTTTTCCTTGTTTATTAGTCATTATTCAGTCTTCTATATTTTAGGAAGAATATCCCTCTAAGGAGAATATTCTCTTCAATTTTCACTTCAGTTTGATCAATTGAGTGGAGTCTAGATGCTACATTGGGATTATCACCATGCAACATTGGTATCATTACCAGCTAATGCGCATTGTCCTTGGGATCATCACTAGACTAGCACATTACTCATGATTACACCCAACCATAGACTTGTTTTTCCAAATATCAACAAAAATCCACCCCTGAGCTGAGGCTAGGAATCCACAAAATAAGGGTGCCTCTCACAGTCCACTCATAGCTCAATATCCCACAACCCACTGGCGTTCTCCTACAACTACCCCAAATTTCCTCCATCTCTCTTCCTTTTGACCTACCCCACCCAAGGAATGCACCCCTTCATTGATCTGAATCCATCGAGCACCCCATTCGTTAATCATGGTTTCTCTGGCACGGGTAACTAGGAATCTCACTACTGGCAACTCAAGGTAACTACTGAGATTAGGTTATTTTTTCTTCCGCTATAAAAAATGAAATGCAGTGGGGTCCCCTTCACCCACATATGTGAATGGAAGAGGTGCTCCCTCTCCTCAGTCTCCTCTAGTTCTTTTGGTTGGATTGTTGTGGTTGCGATGGTAGCAGTGGGTTCTACATCAATGATCGGTTTCATTTTATTGTGTTTTGAATCAAGATTAGACTATTTTTCATTGATCCAACCACCAATGATTGTTTCAAGTGACATTCATCATTGTTGTGCCAGGGGATTTTGTGGAATTCACACCACTTTCCAGTGTCCTTTGTCTTCCTACTACCCATCTTTATCTGTGGCTTGGACTAGTTGTCTTGAGGTTGGTTGTTCTATGAGTTAGGGATTTATTTACCATACTTTAGTTGTTGTGGATTTGTAGACCCAAACTCCCACTTATTTCACTACTTAAATTTTTGCTCGATTTTGACAGCATATTGATAAGCGACTCCCAGTGACGAGATGTCTAACACATGTCCATAAACTTCATTTCTAATTGTATGTACCTGTGTAGGACCCCATGGTATTTTAGAACCAGATACCACTCAGATTCTTTGATACCCATCTTGGTCTGCAATGTATGGAAGGTATTTGTGAATTTAGACATTATTTGGTCCCGCTTCTGATGCAGTGTGTTCCATCTCATGTACTGGTCATCATAGTTTCCAACAGGGTAATATTGTTTCTTAACGACATCCATAAAAAAATCCCAAGTGGGTTCGACGTCAAACATTCCAAACTCCTCCATGGAATTTTTCTCTCAGTAAGTCTCCCACCACTTTTTGACATGGGGGAAAACCTTAATGAGTGCATGGGTGATCTTTTCCCTATCGAAAATATTATGGAAAGTGAAATAACCTTCTGGATTATGCAACCACTTTTACAATGCATCTACATATATTTCACCTTCAAATATGGGGATATCAAAATTAACTTGTACCTTGAAGGGGGCAATGCTTCCAAAGTGTCCATTTGATGAAGATGTGTCTACTGTTGTCGACATTCGTCAAAATATTTGGGAAAATTTCTCCATCATCTCATCCCTTTGTCGCGTGAGGGATTCCTCAAGCAACAGTTGAATAGGATCTCCTGCTCCCTCATCTCTCTTTTATTTTTCCATGGGAGGCCATTAGGGTCAACGAGGATAGTCTTTCAAAGGTTCAAGTAGTTAGAGTCACAACTCCTTATACCATGACCTTGTTTGGGACATGCACAAAGAAACAAATAAAGATCAAACTGCTCTGATACCACTTTTCCAGATTTATGAGAATGAAATACATAAATATGATGATACAATAATACTCAATTTATATTAAAGAATGAAATCTGCAGAGACTCTAAAAATACACAGTGAAATGAACTCGCTAGAATGGTGGCAGCTTATCTATGGGAAGAGATGTGACGGATACACTCATTTGCAAGATGATGTCACTACAATGAGGCTCAAAAGGTATTTTTAACACTAAACATTAATGAGAAAACCGTAAACATCCAAAACCCTAACTCCAAGAGATGAAATGCCAGAAGGTTTGTGGGCCTTGATGGGGGTAATTGATACATCAACTTCTCGAGGGTGTAACTTTTTCATACGATATATCTTTGTTTGGGGCGCATGATAGCTCATTGGAAATAACTAATTAAGGATTACAATGTTTGGCTAAGGACAATATATGCTATTGACAACTTGTGGCCCCCCGAATGTCCAAAAAACATCGTTTAGGGCCTCAAAATGGCCCCGGAAGTTTAGGACCCAAAAAACTATAGAAAAAATGCCTTTGTGGAAAAATGTGTTTGCAGCCAGTAGAATTAGGTGGGTTTCCATCAATATCCACATGGATCAACCTTTAAATTTTGCTTGATTTTTTTTCATTTCCTTCAACAAATTTGGCCCAACAACAACCCTGTCTGTTGGGTTATCCTAGCTCATGGATGTGTTACAATTCCTAATAAACAATGCTTCAAATGGGCTCATTTTTAATGAGGCTTGATACTCATCACTGCAAGGAAACTCTACTAAGTGGATGTAGTCTTCCCACTTTGATGGTTGGTCCATCACATACATTATGAGCATGTCTTTAATGATTTTTTTTCGTCCTCTTTATTTACCCATGTGACTCTGGGTGATACATTGTACTAAGATTTAAATTTGTCCCAAAGATTTTGAACAAGCCTTTCCAAAAATTCGATGTGAATTTTGGATCTCTATCTTAAACAATCGCCTTGGGCACTCCATGTAGCCTATCAACTTCCTTCATGTAAATATCTGCAATATTTGATGCCTTGTGTGTAATCTTCATAGGAATAAAATGTGCAGCCTTCATTAATTTATCCACCACCACCATGATGGAATCATGTTGCTTCATTGTTCTGAGCAACTTTGTAATAAAATCAATTGTAACCATTTCCCATTGATACTTAGTAATGGGAAATGATTGTAGCATCCTTGTTGGATTTCTATGCTTTGTCTTCACCTTCTGACACTCCAGGCACCTAACAATATAAATAGTCACTTCTTTCTTCATTTCAGACCAAAAGTATTTTCTTCTCACAACTACAATTTTTTTTTGATATCTTGGGTGCCCAACATATGACACATTGTGCGATTCTCTCAACACTCTTTTTCATCTCACTAGAATTTGACACATATATTTTTCCTCTATAATTGAGTATTACATTCTCTTGCAACTCATAATATTTAAATTTTTGTTGTAAAATGCCTTGTTGTAATGTTTCTTTTATTTTTAGATATTGTTGATGTGAATTTGCAGCCCTAAAATTCTATCTTTTAAATATGTGTTGTAATGCTAATGGTTGCAATATGCATTTCATGAGCTCTTATGTTGAGTGCATCAACCACATGATTTTCCTTCCCTTTATATGCTTAATTTCAAATTCATATTCACTCATAAATTCCAACCATCTAGTTCGTGTGACATTTAATGTGGGTTTTCCAAAAAAATGTTCCAAACCATAGTGGTGTTTTCTAGCTCAAATCTTCTCCCTGTGAGGTAATGTCTCCAAATTTTTAACGCGTGAACATTGGATGCTAATTCCAATTCATGTGTAGAATAATTTATTTCATGCTCTTTTAGCTTTCGAGACTCGTAGCATACCACATGCACTTTTTGAGTGAGGACTCCATCGAGCCCTTCCTTGCTCGCATCAACGCACACCAAAAAATATTCGTCCGGAACTGCAATCTTCGATATTGGCACACTGGTTAATATGTATTTCAACTGTTGAAAACTTTCTTCACACTTGGGAGTCAATTCAAATTTTAGTCCCTTCTTTTGCAAAGAAGTGATTGGGCTTGCAATATTTGAAAAACCTTCTATAAATCTCCAGTAATAACCGACAAGACCCATGAATGATCTTATTTTTGTAACATTTCTTGGCACTGGCCATCCTCTAATGGCCTCTATCCTCTTGGGATCAAGTATTATCCCCTCTGCTGAAATAATATGCCCCAAATAGTGAATCTTCCTTTGATAAAATATGCATTTGCTTAGCTTGGCATACGATTTATGCTCTCTTAAAACTTGCAACACCATTCTTAAATGTTGTTCACGCTCTTCCTCTATATTTGAGTAGACAAGAATATCATCTAAGAAAACAATCACAAACTTGTCCAAGTACTCCCTGATCACTCCATTCACCAGGAACATAAAAACAATTGGGGAATTTGATAGACCAAATGGCACTATCGTGAATTCATACTGCCCATATCTTGTCTTGATTGTTGTCTTGCTAATATCTACCTCCTTTATCCTCACTTGATGATAACTTGATCTCAAGTCAATCTTGGAAAATATTCTTGCACCTTTCAGCTAACAAATAGATCATCAATCGTTGGCAAAGAACATTTTTTCTTTATGGTGACCTTATTCAGTTGTCTAAAATCAATACACAACCTTAAGGTTCCATCTTTCTTTTTCATAAAAAGAACTTGGGCTCCCCAAGGTGACACACTTGGGTGTATATACCCCTTCCTCAAAAGTTCTTCACACTGCATCAACAACTCCTTCAATTCCGGTGTGCCCATTCTATAAGGTGTCTTGGACACTGGGGCAATTCTTGGCACCAAACCAATGTCCCTATTTGGTGGCAGTCTTGGGATTTCCCCAAAAACATCTTCAAAATATCTCAAGACTGAATGGTATTCAATACTTACCACTTTATGCCTAGCTACCTGTTCCATATGGGATGCAAAAATTTGACATCCTTTCCTGAAACTCTTTTTCAACTGCATGGATAAAATTTCTCTAACAACTACAATTCTCGGAATGCCTTGAATTTTGACTTATTTCCCTCCCTAATCAAGACAAATTATTGTCTAGTTGTAATAGTCTATGAATACATGGTGTTTCTCCAACCAATCCATGTCAATTAGACAATAATATAAACCTAATGGTATGATGTTCACATCTACCTTTTTTCTAAGTCTATTCATTTCTATTGGCTAATATTTAACCATCTCATTGATTTTCCTCTTAGCCCCTGTGACCAACTGAATTAACCGAGATTTCTCATGCTTACTTCTTTGCAAGTGAAATATTTCAACAATGTTAGAGTTTTTGTAACTATGGCTAGCTCCAAAATCATTTAAATTTGTTATGGGTTGGTTATCAATCTTACCTTCCACTTCAATCATGGGGGATTGATACTCTAATTGAATGTTGTCCAAGGCTGCATAAAACCTTGGCATTCTTCCTCCCATTTTTTCAATTGTTTCAAACTCCTGAATGTTGTGGATGATTCTCATTTTTTCTCCTTTGTGAGGCCAATCCCTATATATGTGATTTCCCTCACATCCCGAACATTGTATAGGTTGTTTCCTTGGCCTTTTCCCAAATGAATATGCCATCTTAGGCTCATTTTGGGTCGAACGTCCTTGCTAATTTGCTTGTGAGTTGATTTTGAAAAAGGGTGGCTTAAAATATTTCTACCTTTGACACCTTTTCCCTTTCATATTGTCATTCCAAGACTTTTGGAAAAACAACCTTCCTTTGTTATGCTCATAAAGATGTTTTTCTCTCCTTATGCCCTCTTTCAAATTCCTACGGTTATCATATTGTATCTTGTCATTGTAGAAAGAGGGTAACCCACTCAAAAACCTTTGGATTTTGACCTTCTCATCCTTTATGAAGTCCACATACTTCAATAATTCAAAAAATCTCTTCTCATATTCATTCATTGTCATGCTTCCCAACTTGAGTTCATATAACTCTTTAATCTCATTTTTATAGTAATGCTCTGACAAATATTTCTCATAGAAATATCCTTTGAAATGCCTCCATGAGACCTTCTTCCCATCAAGGTGTATTGTTTGCTTAAGTTGATCCCACCACATGGCTTCCTTTACTTGCAAGTGGTAAGTTGCAATCATTATTTATACCCTAGAGGGATAATCATGCAGCTGGAAATATTTCTTCATTTTCAACAGCCATGCCTTGGCCTCTTCTCCCTTCTTATGCTCACCATTGAAAGTTGGTGGCTTGATTTTCCTGAGTTCACCTTGCAAGATATCTGCCTCATGCATTCTCTTCAACCTCTTGATAGGAGACACACTTGGGCTACTTCCTAGCCCTAAACTGGCATGATATCTCCTAGTGGATTGTCCTAGGGAATGACGACGCATGCTCTTACTTCTTGATTGCCTATATTTTAAATATGTGTTGTACATGCTATTGGTTGCAATATTCATTTCATGAGCTCTTCTGTTGAGTGCATCAACCATATGATTTTCCTTCCCTTTTATATGCTTAATTTCAAATCCATATTCACTCATAAATTCCAACCATCTAGTTTGTGTGACATTTAATGTGGGTTTTCCAAACAAATGTTCCAAACCATAGTGGTGTGTTCTAGCTCAAATCTTCTCCCCATGAGGTAATGTCTCCAAATTTTTAATGCGTGAACATTGGATGCTAATTCCAATTCATGTGTAGCATAATTCATTTCATGCTCTTTTAGCTTTCGAGACTCATAACATACCACATGCTCTTTTTGAGTGAGGACTCCATCGAGCCCTTCCTTGATTGCATCAACGCACACCAAAAAAAAATCATCCAGAACTGCATTCTTCGATATTGGCACACTGGTTAATATGTCTTTTAGTTGTGGAAAACTTTCTTCACACTTGGGAGTCCATTCAAATTTCAGTCCCTTCTTTTGCAAAGAAGTGATTGGGCTTGCAATATTTGAAAAGCCTTTTATAAATCTCTGGTAATAACCGACAAGACCCATGAATGATCTTATTTTTGTAACATTTCTTGGCACTGGCCATCCTCTAATGGCCTCTATCCTCTTGAGATCAGGTATTATCCCCTCTACTGAAATAATATGCCCCAAATAGTGAATCTTCCTTTGATAAGAGATGCACTTGCTTAGCTTGGCATATGATTTATGCTCTCTTAAAACTTGCAACACCATTCTTAAATGTTGTTCATGATCTTCCTCTATCTTTGAGTAGACAATAATATCATCTAAGAAAACAATCACAAACTTGTCCAAGTACTCCCTAAACACCCCATTCACCAGGAACATAAAAACAATTGAGGAATTTGATAGACCAAATGGCACTACCATGAATTCATACTACCCATATCTTGTCCTGAATGTTGTCTTGCTAATATCTTCCTCCTTTATCCTCACTTGATGATAACCTGATCTCAAGTCAATCTTGGAATATATTCTTGCACCTTTCAGTTGATCAAATAGATCATCAATCCTTGGCAAAGGATATTTGTTCTTTATGCTGACCTTATTCAGTTGTCTAAATAAATACATATCCTTAAGGTTCCATCTTTCTTTTTCATAAAAAGAACCGAGGCTCCCCAAGGTGACACACTTGGGCGTATATACCCCTTCTTCAAAATTTCTTCAGGATGCATCAACAACTCCTTCAATTACGGTGTGCCCATTTTATAAGGTGTCTTGGCCACTGGGGCAATTCTTGGCACCAAACCAATGTCCCTCTTTGGTGGCAGTCTTGGGATTTCCCCAAAAACATCTTCAAAATATCTCAAGACATAATGGTCTTCAATACTTACCAATTTATGCCTAGATACCTCTTCCATATGGGATACAAAAATTCGACATCCTTTCCTGAAACTCTTTTTCAACTGCATGACTAAAATTTCTCTAACAACTACAACTCTCAAAATACCTTAGATTTTGCCTTATTTCCCTTTATAATCAAGACAAATGATTATCTTGTTGTAATAGTCTAGGAAAACATGGTGTTTCTCCAACCAATCCATGCCAATTAGACAATAATATGAACCCAATGGTATGATGTTCACATCTACCTTTTTTCTAAGTCTATTCATTTCTATTGGCTAATATTTAACCATCTCATTGATTTTTCTCTTAGCCCCTGTGGCCAACTGAATTAACCAAGATTTCTCATGCTTAATTCTTTGCAAGTGAAATATTTCAACAATGTTAGAGTTTTTGTAACTATGGCTAGCTCCAAAATCAATTAAATTTGTTACGGGTTGGTTATCAATCTTACCTTCCACTTCAATCATGGGGGATTGATACTCTACTTGAATGTTGTCCAAGGCTACATAAATCCTTGGCAATATTGCTCCCATATTTTCAATTGTTTCAACCTCCTGAATGTTGTGGATGGTTCTCATTCTTTCTCCTTTGTGAGGCTAGTCCCTATATACGTGATATCCCTCACATCCCGAACATTGTAGAGGTTGTTGCATTAGCCTTTTCCCAAATGAATCTGCCATCTTAGGCTCATTTTGGGTCGACCGTCCTTGCTAATTTGCTTGTGATTTGATTTTGAAAAAGGGTGGATTAAAATCTTTCTACCTTTGACTCATTTTCCCTTTCATCTTGTCATTCCAAGCCTTTTGGAAAACCAACCTTCCTTTGCTATGCTCATAAAGATGTTTTTCTCTCCTTATGCCCTCTTCCAAATTCCTACGGTTATCATATTGTATCTTTACATTGTAGAAAGAGGGTAACCAACTCAAAATCCTTTGGATTTTGACCTTCTCATCCTTTATGAAATCAACATACTTCAATAATTCAAAAAATCTCTTCTCATATTCATCCATTGTCATGCTTCCCAACTTGAGTTCAAATATCTCTTTAATCTCATTTTCATAGTAATGCTCTGACAAATATTTCTCCTAGAAATATCCTTTGAACTTCCTCCATGAGAACTTCTTCCCATCAAGGTGTATTGCTTGCTTAAGATGATCCCACCACATGGCCTCCTTTCCTTGGAAGTGGCAAGTTGCAATTATTATTTATACCCTAGAGGGATAATCATGCAGCTGGAAATATTTCTTCATTTTCATCAACCATGCCTCGGCCTCTTCTCCCTTCTTATGCTCACCATTAAAATTTGGTGGCTTGATTTTCCTGAGTTCACCTTACAAGATATCTGCCTCATGCCTTCTCTTCTACCTCATTATAGGAGACACAATTGGGCTACTTCCAGGCCCTAAACTAGCATGATATCTCCTAGTGGATTGTCTTTGGGAATGACGATGCATGCTCTTACTTCTTGATTTCCTATCTTTTAAATATGTGTTGTACATGATAATGGTTTCAATATGCATCTCATGAGCTCTTCTGTTGAGTGCATCAACCACATGATTTTCCTTCCCTTTTATATGCTTAATTTCAAATTCATATTCACTCATAAATTCCAACCATCTAGTTTGTGTGACATTTAATGTGGGTTTTCCAAACAAATGTTCCAAACCATAGTGGTGTTTTCTAGCTCAAATCTTCTCCCCGTGAGGTAATGTCTCCAAATTTTTAACCCGTGAACATTGGATGCTAATTCCAATTCATGTGTAGCATAATTCATTTCATGCTCTTTTAGCTTCGAGACTCATAGCATACCACATGCTCTTTTTGAGTGAGGACTCCACCGAGCCCTTCCTTGCTTGCATCAACGCACACCAAAAAATAGTCATCCAGAACTGCAATCTTCGATATTGGCACATTGGTTATTATGTCTGTCAGTTGTTGAAAACTTTCTTCACACTTGGGAGTCCATTCAAATTGCAGTCCCTTCTTTTGCAAAGAATTGATTGGGCTTGCAATATTTGAAAAGCCTTTTATAAATCTTCGGTAATAACTGACAAGACCCATGGATGATCTTATTTTTGTAACATTTCTTGGCAATGGCCATCCTCTAATGGCCTCTATCTTCTTGGGATCAAGTATTATCCCCTCTGCTGAAATAATATGCCCCAAATAGTGAATCTTCCTTTGATAAAAGATGCACTTGCTTAGCTTGGCATACAATTTATGCTCTCTTAAAGCTTGTAACACCATTCTTAAATGTTGTTCACGCTCTTCCTCTATCTTTGAGTAGACAAGAATATCATCTAAGAAAACAATCACAAACTTGTCCATGTACTCATTGAACACTCCATTCACCAGGAACATAAAAACAATTGGGGAATTTGATAGACTAAATGGCACTACCGTGAATTCATACTGCCCATATCTTTTCCTGAATGTTGTCTTGCTAATATCTTCCTCCTTTATCCTCACTTGATGATAACCTGATCTCAAGTCGATCTTGGAAAATATTCTTGCACCTTTCAGCTGATCAAATAGATCGTCAATCCTTGGCAAAGGATATTTGTTCTTTATGGTGACCTTATTCAGTTGTCTAAAATCAATACATAGCCTTAAGGTTCCATCTTTCTTTTTCATAAAAAGAATTGGGGCTCACCAAGGTGACACACTTGGGTGTATATACCCCTTCTTCAAAAGTTCTTCAAGCTGCATCAACAACTCCTTCAATTCGAGTGTGCCCATTCTATAAGGTGTCTTGGACACTGGGGCAATTCTTGGCACCAAACCAATGTCCCTCTTTGGTGGCAGTCTTGGGATTTCCCCAAAAACATTTTCAAAATATATCAAGACAGAATGGTCTTCAATACTTACCACTTTATGCCTTGCTACCTCTTCCATATGGGATGCAAAAATTTGACATCCTTTCCTGAAAATCTTTTTCAACTGCATGGCTAAAATTTCTCTAACAAATACAACTCTCAGAATGCCTTGGATTTTGCCTTATTTCCCTCCCTAATCAAAACAAATGATTTTCTTGTTGTAACAGTCTAGGAAAACATGGTGTTTCTCCAACCAATCCATGCCAATTAGACAATAATATGAACCCAATGATATGATGTTCACATCTACCTTTTTTCTAAGTCTATTCATTTCTATTGGCTAATCTTTAACCTTCTCATTGATTATTCTCTTAGCCCCTGTGGCCAACTGAATTAACCAAGATTTATCATTCTTACTTCTTTGCAAGTGAAATATTTCAACAATGTTAGAGTTTTTGTAACTATGGCTAGCTCCAAAATCAATTAAATTTGTTATGGGTTGGTTATCAATCTTACCTTCAACTTCAATCATGGGGGATTGATACTCTACTTGAATGTTGTCCAAGGCTGCATAAATCCTTGGCATTCTTCCTCCCATATTTTCAATTGTTTCAACCTCCTGAATGTTGTGGATGGTTCTCATTCTTTCTCCTTTGTGAGGCCAGACCCTATATACGTGATTTCCCTCACATCCCGAACATTATATAGGTTGTTGCCTTGGTCTTTTCCCAAATGAATCTGTCATCTTAGGCTCATTTTGGGTCAACCGTCCTTTCTAATTTGCTTGTGAGTTGATTTTGAAAAAGGGTGGCTTAAAATCTTTCTACCTTTGACTCCTTTTCCCTTTCATTTTGTCATTCCAAGCCTTTTGGAAAACCGACCTTCTTTTGCTATGCTCATAAAGATGTTTTTTTCTCTCCTTATGCCCTCTTCCAAATTCCTACGGTTATCATATTGTATCTTGTCATTGTAGAAAGAGGGTAACCCACTCAAAAACCTTTGGATTTTGACCTTCTCATCCTTTATGAAGTCCACATACTTCAATAATTCAAAAAATCTCTTCTCATATTCATCGATTGTCATGCTTCCCAACTTGAGTTCAAATAACTCTTTAATATCATTTTCATAATAATTCTCTGACAAATATTTCTCCTAGAAATATCCTTTGAACTACTTCCATGAGAACTTCTTCCCATCAAGGTGTATTGCTTACTTAAGCTGATCCCACCACATGGATGCCTTTTCTTGCAAGTGGTAAGTTGCAATTATTATTTATACCCTAGAGGGATAATCATACAACTGGAAATATTTCTTCATTTTCAACAACCATGCCTCGACCTCTTCTCCCTTCTTGTGCTCACCATTGAAAGTTGGGAAGCTTGATTTTCCTGAGTTCACATTGCAAGATATATGCCTCATGCCTTCTCTTCTACCTCTTGATAGGAGACACACTTGGGATACTTCTTGGCCCTAAACTGGCATGATCTCTCCTAGTGGATTGTCCTGGGGAATGACGACGCATGCTCTTACTTCTTGATTTCCTATCATTCTCGTGATCATCCCTTTTTCTATGGGATTTGGATATTTTCACTTGTCTAGCACTAGTTTCTTGCTTCGTGCCAGAGTATTTATTGACTTGCCTCTATAGCATATTCAGACTTTGAAGTATCTCTTCTTAAGCCTTCATAATCCTTTCATTATCATCCCTATAGGTATGCACTTCTCTCTGCAAACTTCTCATAGTTACAAGCTCATGCTTATCTCTTCTTCCATTAGAATATGTCTCGGCATTTCCCATTC